>DF359237.1:1446-42350 GCA_000787875.1 Solanum virginianum | reverse complement strand
ATGCCGATGTGAGGAGAAGGGATCTTGAATTCAAAGTTAGTGATTGGGTCTATTTGAAGGTTTCACCCATGAAGGGTATGGTTCATTTTGGTAAAAAGGGCAAATTGAGTCCAAGATTTCTGGGTCCTTATAGAGTGTTGAAGAGGATCGATAAGGTGGTATATGAGTTGGAGTTGCCTAATGACATGAACATGGCACATCCAGTCTTCCATGTGTCTATGCTAAGGAAATGTGTGGGTGATCCTAGTGCCATTGTGCCTCTTGATATTGTGGGTGTTGTTGAAGCCAATTTGACTTATGAAGAAGTCCCGGTAGAGATTTTGGATAGGTAAGTGAAGAAGTTGAGCAACAAGGATGTGGCTTCCGTCAAGGTCCTTTGGAGGAATCAACAAGTTGAAAGTGTTACATGCGAGGCCGAGGCGGACATGCAAAAGTGGTATCCCTATCTCTTCCATTCTACTCAAGCCTAAGGTACTAATTTAAGATCCCTATGTGATCTCAAGTCTTAAGTTTCGGCCCTAATATCATTGCATGCATTCATGGTTATATTGATAAGTTCTATGGTGATTTTGATGTGCATGTTGAGACTTTTGTTTTTTGAAAATAATGGTTAAGTGCATTTGTTGCATCCAGTTCGGCCACAATCTTCATGATTACCTTCGTTGTGTATGTTTCTTTGACATTCAGGGATGAATATTCCCAAGGGGGAGATATTGTGACACCCCGTAACTCCATACTCTTATGTATCTATGTTTCAAGCCTCATTTGGTTAGGTTGAGGGTGTATTAGGTTCATGGGAGACTTCTAGTACTTAGACGAGTTCAAGACTTCCCTACTGAGTTTAGGGTGTTGGTTTATGCAAGGGTAAATTTTAAACGAGCATAAATTTTGGTACGCTTGGAATTGCATGGCCCAAAACATGTCAAATGAAAGCCATTTGAGTTAGCTTTCTAATGCACTTGGTTTCACCTTATTTCGAGTTTGGATGAAGGACTTATGACGTTTTCGTGAGACCCTCCTGTGCTGTAAAGTCACACGAGCACTTAGATGGCCAGTGTGGGTTTGACAGGCCATTTGGGTCATACAGGATGGGAAAAGGCCATTTTTGGCCTAAGGAAGGTGACACGGTGATACGCCCAAATTTACACTCTAAATGGAATAGTAAACCGATCATTGATCAAATATAGCTTTCAACCAGAGTTGAGGTCGATCCAACAGGGAATGCGTGAGAATAGCACCGTTTCTAGTTGTAATCTCTATTCCCGAAACAAAAGTGCATAAAGTAAATATGAGGGTTTTGTTTTTTTTTTCAAACTAACTTACTAAAGGAAAGCTATAAATGAGTGCAAGAACGACTAGATTTCAAATAGTTTATGCGAAGCTAGGATTGTGTTCCCCATGACACCTAATATCACCTTTCGATCTCAAGTACTTAGACTAGGTTAAAAACCTCAAATTTCCATTGTAGAAATCTTTTCCTAATCAAAACATCCCTTTTGGGCATGCAAAGGATAAAGGTTTACCCTAACGCGTCGACTCATCAAGAAAGAAATTAAAATGAAGATTACTATGATATATACGCTAATCAATCCCGAGACTTATCCTATATTCACCTATCTTATTGACTTGTCATGGTTCTGACAACCCTAGTTGTGGGTTTAGCCTAACATATTCAAGGAATAAAACTTGCAACGATACAAGGAATTCATAATAGAAAGACTTACTATTGAATAATCGATGAAGCCACAAGCTACAAGGTTGAATTCGATAAGCAAAATCCCAAAATCTTGTGAAATCCCTAAGAAAATAATATTTTTCAATGTTTTCTAGCTTTAGTCGTCCAAGACTCACTAAAAATGAAATAAAATAATACCTATTTATATATAAAGAAAACCTAATCCTAATTAAAATAGAAAAACTCTGTCGGCATGGACACGGGACACCATACGATACGATCTGTATAGCTGTCCTTAGACTCATCTTCACTGCTCCTCATGTGCTGCTACATGCTTAGGAAAATGGCCCATGTGGCATGCGACGGTCCGTGAAATAGACCGTCTATCGTGCCTTCATAATTTTTTGCCCAACTTTTTCCATACGCTGACCCTTACGGTCTGTTTAACGACCCGTTTGGCTCCACTTTGAGTTATTTTGCTTTTTAATGGTGTCCTCATCACATCATATTAACGGTCAGCTACACGACCCGTCTGACTCCTAACGGCCCGTGAGTCGTTCCGTGTCGTGCCACTTGGCCAAAAGCTTCCAACTTTCGATGGCCTACTCCTTCACGTCACTTTGATTAACACCATAACGATTTGTCTGATGTCCCACAGTCTGTGATACATGCTATGGGACTTGCCTTCACCAACTAGCCAATGCCATCCGCTAAGTGTGAGGCCACGATAGGCCTCACGATCCGTGTGGAGGTACACGAGCTGTGTAGGCCCCCGTATGCCTACACTTGTTTCCATTTTGGCTCCTCTTTGCACTCTTTTTTCATCATTTCTCTTTTATGTTCTCATTTCTTCCATACCTCAGTCTTTTTTCCTGAAAAACAACAAAAACAAACATCAAAATAACAAGTTCGCTTAAGAACGCACAAAATTTTTATTTAAAGCGTTATACAAGTCGTATTTCTATGACTCATTACACGAACAATAGCATGGGCCGTATGTCTTGCCACTGACTGTGTGGATGGTTATAAGGTGTGTTCAAGGGAGGCTTGATGGGCATGAGAGGAATTTTGGCCAAGTGTGGTGCCACGAGCACCTTTTATGGGTCGTGGAAAGGAAGACGGCTTGTGGGACTAGGGAGTGGAGTGGCTTGGCCACATTATCTTGTCTAATTATGGTGTAATGGACCACTACACAGATCGTGAAGCACCACATGACCCGTAAAGTGGCCTGTCAAAGTGACGTCGACGCTAACTTTTTCTCAAGTGCTCCAATTGTAATTTTGAGGCTAAGTCTTGTCTCACGGACACTCCACAAGACCCATGGAGTGCCATATGACTAGTCAAGCCTTCAGTGAGGCAACACTTTGCCAATTTTTCCATTCATTCATTATTGGCATTTTCGTAAATTTTAATTACTCTAATGACCTTTTTAGACTTTCAAAGCTATCTTAACCTCCCCAAAAGACCTAAACCCTATTCCAAAGGATCAAACTCATTACTCTCCTCTCAAATACATTCTCAAATTCTCTCAAAAGCCTCCACCAAGACCCCAATACAAATTCAAGAAAACCCAAGAACAAGTTTTGGATTTCAAGATCCACTTCCAAGCTTTCATTCTTTCCCTACCCAATTTCAAGAAATTCAAGATCTATGGTATGCGGGTTTCAACCAAAAAGACCCACTTCCAAGCTTCCATTCTTTCCCAACTCAATTCCAAGAAATTCAAGATCTAAGGTATATGGGTTTCAACCAATGGGTCCTTTTACCCTTTGTCCCTAACTCTTGTTTTGGCTGAATTTCTTAATTCTAAGTTGATTTACTTATGGGTATTACATATTATAAACTTGACTATAAAACTATGTTGAAATTTCATAAACTTGTGACTATCTAAGCATGTTTTAAGCTATGAATCTAAGATCCATTGTGGTATTTGATGAAGGGTTATGATGTATATTGCTTGAGAGTGTTACGAAGTATTGATGGATGATTTTACATTGAATTTTGTTATATGATTTCGCTCTTGTTTTGCATGATCTTACACTTGCATTACACACCCGTCAAGTGTTTGATAAAATGTTCGGTTATAATTTCTTGAGCCACTGAGGGTGAAATGCATGTCTTATGAGTTGAATGACTTTATGATGATAAAAGGAATGTATGCATATGATATTCTCCTATATCGTGTTGGGAATTGACCATGCCCCACTTGGGGGAGGGGTGTTGTGAGTCTGGGTAACTATGCGTAGGGGCTTGTACTTTGATAACCATATCGAGGGGTTTGTTCCATAACCATGCCAAGGGGTTTGTACCTTGATAACCATATCGAGGGGTTTGTTCCACAACTATGTCGAAGGGTTTGTACCTTGATAATCGGGTTGAGGGATTGGTACCTCAATCACCATAGGTGGTAGGGTGAGACGCTCCACCAACCAATTGAGGGGTTGGTACCTCAATCACCATGGGTGGTAGGGTGAGAAGGTCCACCAACTAATTGAGGGGTCGGTACGTCAATAGACTATGAATTCTATAATGATGGTCTCTTCTTGCATATGTATTATGTCCTATGTAAGCATAATTTACTTTAAGCATTTTCCATGCATGTCATATTGTTATATGCTACTCATTGCCTATGCTTATGCATTTCGATTATGTTGATTATCTCTTGTTGCATTGTATCCTACATACTTAGTACATTCAAATGTACTAATATATACTCTATGTCTACATGATATCACTATGTAGGAATTGGAGCCCGTGATATGCTGTCAAAATATAGCACATTTGATGCCTAAAACAAGGGATTTTGTGATTTCTTAATGTGACTTTTTATGCTTTTTATGCGTTTTTGTATTGTTCTTGCAGAAAAGTTAGGTTGACATAATTTTGAAGAAAAGTTACAAATTTTGCTGAATCATAGGACATACAAGTTCATCTATGAGTCATAGCCCAAGCTACGAGTCGTAGGGTGTGTTGTACAAGTAACAGAGACCAAAAATTAAAATTCTGCTAAGTGGAGCTCACCCCTACGAGGTCATCCTACGATTCATAAGTCTCACTACGACTCGTATAAGTGGACTCATAGCAAGAATCAGAAAGCCAAAATATTAGACTAAACACTGAAGGCCTAGACTATGAGAGGAGTATATGAGTCGTAGCCCAAGCAACGACTCGTACCAGTGGGTCATACCAGTTGAGTCCAAGATGCCAAAAACTAGATATAAGACCCCGATTACGACTTGTAGGTCACCCTATGAGTCATACCTGCTAGGCGTACCAGCTGCCAATTGTGATGTCTACACTTTTCATTGCTTTTGGTAAAACTCTCAACTATGCCTTATATTTGTATTTTTGTTGATTTTACTTTAGTTTTGAGTAGCTAAACACCCTAACTTGGGGTTGTGGGAACCATGGGTAGTTGACTTGGTATGACCTAGGTTTATTGCATTTCTATTGTTGGGG
Organism: Solanum virginianum; assembly: GCA_000787875.1. Lineage (NCBI taxonomy): Eukaryota > Viridiplantae > Streptophyta > Magnoliopsida > Solanales > Solanaceae > Solanum > Solanum virginianum. The sequence continues at coordinate 37,216 of DF359237.1, read as the reverse complement.
TTTTGCATATATTTTCTAATTCCCTTCATATTGATTGTTGTTTGGTGGTGGCCAACACCATACCCTACCTACTATCACGATCCCGACCAAGTTAGTGACGAATAGGAATAAGGAAATAGATGATAGGATTTGATTGATGTGTTCTCATTTAATCAAGAAAGCCTGACCAAGGGGAGGTTTACTGGGATAATAGGTAACGGTTAGTTGGCACGCCATGGTGGCCGACCAAGCACCATGGTGAAATTCGACCATCACCTTCACAAGAGGGCTGGAAGAACCTAAGTTACCATCCTGCATATGAATCTCCAATTGTAATTATGTTGTCTAGTGAAATCGAGTCAATGAACCATGGGGAACACGATTTCCAAGTTGTCCCTAAAATTGAGTGTTTCCTTGCATTATAGTTTAGTGTTTATTTTATTTTGTTTTTGAATCATAACCCCCCCCCCCCAATTTAGAGATTGTAGTTATGAATGCTTGAAATGATGTTTAGTTTTTATTTTATTTTGTTTTTGAAACATAACCCCCCCCCCCCAATTTAGAGATTGTAGTTATGAATGCTTGAAATGATTAGTAGTGAAATTTTGTAGTCAAGTCCTGTATTCCCTGTAGATTCGACCCTAACCTTCGGTTACATTAATTGCTGACAGTGACCACTTTCTTATTGGAGTGTGAACATCATCATCAAAATTATGGCGCTGTTGTCGGGGAATACAACTAGGTTTTGACTTGAATCACTATTAATTAGTTCTAGTGTTAATTTCTAGAGTCTCATGTATTTTACTTTGTTTTCATTTTTGTTGTTTGATTTTACTTTGTAGGGTGTACTAGGTTGTATGCCCAACACAAGGATCCAAGGCAATCCCTTAGCTCCGATCAATTTAGAGATCTATTGACTTGTTTTTATTTTTGTTGTTTGATTTTATTTGCAGGGTATACTAGGTTGTATGCCCAACACAAGGATCTAAGGCAATCTCGTAGCTCTACTAAATTAGGAGATTCATAGACTCATTAGAAGAATGACTCAAGTGAATGAAGATATCGAGGTTGAGGAGGATATGAATAAGGATCCCCACCGTCATCTCCAAAATATGGTATTTGTTTGCAAGAGTGTCATGGGGACACTAAATTTTTCTCTGAAGCCATTGGTTTAAGAGTACTTCCACTATCCTTGACTGGAAATGCAGTTGTGTGGTTGTCTGAGTTTCCTCCGGGCACTATTACAAGTTAGGCTGAACTTCAGAGAGTATTCCTTGAAAGATATTTCCTAAGATATAAGAAGCTGAAGCTCAAGGATCAAATCAACAACTTTGAGAAATTGACGGGTGACTTTATCAGCACAACATGGGAGAGATTTACTAAATGCTTAAGGATGGTCCCCGATCACAAAATTGTTGATGATACCTTGGTTGAGATCTTTTATTGGGCACTTGATGAGAATAGTCAAGCTTGCGCTGACACAATCATGGGAGGCATATTTCTTGACCAATCTTTTGCATTGATAGCCGCAAGGATGGAACAAGTGGTTAAAACTAATAGAGTATGGGGTCAACAAGAATGTGGTGCAATAAAGAGTTCTTATGCGGTCAACACCAACAATGAGCAAACAAAGGTAAACAAAGAGATCATGGAGCAACTTGCTCAACTTCGCACAAGTATGGACTTAATTTTGAAGCAAAACCAAGCAAGTGTCAAAGCAGTCACTCACCAACCTCTGAAGGCTCCCATCTATGATGATCCATTCTTTGATGAAGATGCATGTTTTGTAAGCAACCATGCGGCGGGTTTTCGAAACAACCCCCGAGGGTCTAATTCGAACTATTGGAGGCAAGGATTCGGGAATCAAGGTCGGAACTTCAACCATGATGGGTCATACTCATTAAGGGATACTGGTTCCTTTAGCTTTCTGATGTCATTTTGGGATTACCTATGTGTCTATTACATCATATTGCTCCTTTAAATGTAAATTCCTAAGTTCATGTGACAGGAATGGTCCTTATATGCCACCTCACAATCGTGATGCCGGGTCAAGTAACTCCAGGATCAAAGAGCTGTTCGACAAGTTGTTGAAATGGGCCGACTACCAAGATGAGATTTTAAAGGAAATGAAAGCGGATATTTCAAGTATTAACCAAAAAATAGAGTCTCATTCGATAGTGATTAAGCAACTCGAACAATAATTTGGGCAAGTTTCTTCGCAATTAAGCCAATGCCAAAAGGGTACCTTACCAAGCAATATGGTTTAAAATCCTAAGAATGAAAGGCATTGCATGGCGGTCATGACTCGAAGTGGCAAAAGCACCATAGATCCCTCTATACCGGTGATTGTGGATGAAGTTGATGAGAAGGGCCTTGGTGGTGAAGTCATGGTAGAGGGAGAAGGTCCGAAGATTGTTAAGATGCAACAAAAAAAGGTAAGGGAGCATGAAAAGTTGAAGTCAATTCCAAAACCCCCTCTTCTTTTCCCTTAAAGGCTTAAGACAAAGGACCCCGGTGCATTCACCATCCCTTGCACCATTGGTGATGTTGAGCTTTTCCCTTAAGGGCTTAAGACAAAGGACCCCGGTGCATTCACCATCCCTTGCACCATTGGTGATGTTGAGTTCGCAAGAGCATTGTGTGACTAAGGAGCGAACATCAATCTAATGCCTCTTGCTATATTCAAAAAGCTTGGTCTTGGCACTCCCACCCCAACAAGAATGAGGTTTCTCATGGTAGATAGAACTATTAAAAAGTCGAAGGGAGTCCTTCTAGATGTGCTAGTTAAAATTGATAAATTTATCTTTCCCACGGACTTTGTGATTCTGGATTGCAAGGTTGATTTTGAGGTGCCCGTTATCTTGGGAAGACCATTTTTGGCCACTGGAAGAGCCCTAGTGGATATGGATTTGGGTCAACTTCGGTTCAAGGTAAATGATTCAAAGGTCATCTCTGATAGTTGTCATTCCATGAAACATCCGGACGAGTTCAAGAGTGAGGTGTGGAACTTTGATGACTGTTAATGAAGGATGATGACAAAGTCGAGCCATGACATTAAACAAAATGCTTCTTGGGAGGCAAACCAAGCATCTTTGTTAATTATTTGTTTGCTTTAACTGTTTTTGGTTATTGAGATTCTTAGGTAGAAGGAGTGACTTTGTTTTAAGTTGAAAGACATTGATGCAGTTGTAATATTTTGGAGATTTTTGTGTTTTTTAGACTTGGTTTGCAGGTGGAAATCAAAGAGTTGAAGATGTGAGAAAATGACACTTAGAGTAACCTCTACTAGCAGGCCTATGAGTCGTAGTCACCACTACGACTTGTAGTCATGCCTTGTAGAGAAAAATAGTGAGCATCTGATGTTGGCATATACACTACAAGCCAACCTTACGATTCTTAGGGTCTCTTACGAGTCTTAAGTGGGGTTAATAGTGCCTAGGTATGAATTCTAAATTTTCACAAATGTTGGATCTGCTATGAGACTAGGACCTACGAGTCGTAGGACACCCTATGACTCGTAGTCAGGGTCTCGTAGTCCTGATCTGCAGTTTTAAAAAATTCTGATTTGATTTTATTTAAAAGGGGGTCAAAATAAAATTTGACCCCCAAAATTCATTTCTCAATCCCTAAAGCGACAAAAAATCCCTAATCATTATCCCTGTCACTTTTTTGATCAAAACCCTAGCCACCCACATCATTTTTCAGACAAGATTCCGGCAAGGACACTATTTCCTAGGGTTTCAGCTTATTTTTCCATCTACAGTGCGTTGGTTCAATTCTTCTACCATTTGGTGAGTTATGCTATACATGATTGTGTATGTGTTTAACCATGAATTTTCAAGCACATTGATGATATTTTGATATAAACTTCAAAACCTAGGGTTGATGTGTTTTGAAGGATGTTGTTATGAATTGAACCTTGTTTGTAATTGTTGAGTAGGTGGTTGTGATTGTGTAAATGCTTGATTCCTTGAGTATAGTGCTTATTTGTTACCTAAGCATTGAGCAAACTGTTTTTGGAATGGGAGTTTGGTTACTGTAGGTGTGTTTTATATGCCTTAGATTGTTGAATCTGATTGAAATCATCTGAATGGCACCTCCACCTCAGTAGCATGGTTTGGTTGATACAAAGTGCTAGTTTGAATAGGAAAGTGCTCTTGTTCGTTTGTTGTGAATTAGAATTGCCTTCGATTCTTAGGGATACTGGTTCCTTTAGCTTTCTGATGTCATTTTGGGATTACCTATGTGTCTATTACATCATATTGCTCCTTTAAATGTAAATTCCTAAGTTCATGTGTCTTGCTTGAGCTTGTTGTGGGAAAGTGTTAGACACAACTGGTGTCTCTTGTTTCCAGGTACGAGGCCCTTCTACGACTCATAGGCTCCCCTATGAGTCGTAGTGGTCCCTCGTAGCAAGCATTAGTCACCTGTGGTTTCTTCATGTTTCTTATATGAGACCTACCTACCACTTGTAACGCCTGTTATGACTCATAGTGAGGGTCTCGTAATCCTGACTAAGAATTTGAAAATGTCTCTGGAAATGGGTATGAGGCCAGACTACGACTCGTAGGCTTCACTACGAGTCATACCTGCTCGTATCTGAGTTTAGACTTTATTTTTTCTAGAAATTTTGTTACTACGAGGCCAGTGTACGACTCATAGGCCATCCTACGAGTCATAGTTGTACTCGTACCTGTAGACCTGCAATTGCATCAAAGATTTTTTTGTCTTCTGTTTTATTTTGTTTCTATGTTTCAGTGTTTGCATTACTTGTTCTTTGTTATGTGACTCGTTTGATCAAACATCTTGATGCTCACATAGGTCATATGGCTGTTTTGCAAATACAATGCTTCCAAAGGACAAACAAGCAATACAATCTTTTCAACGGAGATTGATTGACGAATCTTCTGAGGCAGAGAGATCTGAGGGGTCTTTAGAAGTTCACAAGGTCAAAATAGACCCCGAAGCTAATACACCTCAGACTCGAGCACTTGCAGCAAAGGTTCCTATGGAAGTCAATAGTTCCTCCTAGTCTGAAAAGGAGGAAAAATAGGGTAACAAAGATGGGTCTGATAGTATCCTACCACAGATGACCCCCATACACTCAGGGTCAGAGTCGGAATCTGAGAGCACCTCCTAGAACCAACAGAACGAAGTTCAGTCACAGACCCCAGCTGACCGCAGATGGTGTGTCTTAGGCATGAAAGAGATATATGACCAGGGATTAAAGCCCCAGGGATAGGGCAAACCAATGCGGCAATTTCATAAAGAGTCTAGACTGATGAAACGACCCCACAAAAAGTGCCCGAAAATATGCCTCGGAAGTGCTCAAAATCGTAATTTCCATATATCTAAGAATTCATTCATTATTTCAAAAATTCAACTTCATATTCTTGTTTAGGGGGTCAAATTGAGAAAGAAATGGGTCTAACTCGAATTTTAGAGCAATCATATCAAAATTCAAAAATCGCAATAAATGCTATTTAGGAGGGTCAACTTTGAAGGGGCATATCTCTTAGCACACAAAGAACTAGGTGGCCTACAACCTTCCAATTTAATTCTCTTTGAATTAGCTTTCCAACGCACTTTGTTTCACCTCATTTCGAATTCGGATGAAGGATTTATGCTCGTTTTTGTAAAACTCATTCGTGTAGAAAATACAGATTTCTAGTGAGCATCCGTGTCGTCTCCGCGATGCTGACCAGTGTTATTTTGGCCCTATTTTTTTATTTTGGTCCAAGACTTTTAAGCCTTGGGCCCAAGGGTTCCCATAGGTGTTTTTACCTATACTTAGCCTTATTTTACCCTCATATCATTCTCAACATTCCCCAATATCCTCTCAAACACTTAGACTCAAATTTCACCCTAAATTCAAGTCCCAAACTCAAGATCAATCTTAAGAATTTTATCAAGGACCTCATTCAATTTTCAAGTCTCCATTAAAGTCTTCTTCAATGAGCTTATGTATATGATGAATACTATCTAAAGTGTTATGGTAGACCATTCCTAATTCGGGGGCCTAGTTGAGGGGTCAAAGACTCATCCTCTACAGTGATGGGTGCGATCATCACCAACCTAGTTGAGGGGTTGAAAGACTCAACCACTAGGGTGATGGGTGTTATCATCACCAACCCCAAGGGGTTTATACCTTGGCAATCTAGCTTGATCTCCTCTTCACATATGATATTCTATATGAGCATAATTTACTTATGCATTGATCATACATATCATATTGTTATATTATGTTTATTGCCTATCGTTATGCATTTTGGATTATGATGCCTATTTGTTGTTGCATTGCATCCCACATACTTAGTACATTCAAACGTACTAACATATACTCTTGCCTACATGATATCACCATATAGGGACTAGAGCTCCTAGCGATTCTTCTTGTGGCTACATGGATTATTCAAGTTAGCCTTTGGTGAGTCCTCCATTCCGGGGATGAGGACTATTCTCTCTCACTATGTATTAAGATTTCCTTTACTTTATCGTATACTTATGACTATGAGGGTGAGCCCGGTTGTATATCTTGCCCCTACCATTATCTATGTAGTAGAGGTATTGTATCATTTACTTATGACTATGAGGGTGAGCCCAGTTATATGTCTTTGCTACTGCCATTATCTATGTAGTAGAGGTGTTGTTGGACAAAGCTATGTAATTATGCTATGAGTTGATTCTATTATCTCTTGACTCTATGTTATGGCAAGTTCTCCCTTAGCCCCTTTTTGCCCTTATTTCCATTCTTCAAATGTCATTTAATGGTTTTCGCGACCAAGGATGTGTAATGATATGCTATGAGGCTTGTTTGGGTTCCTTCGGGTTTCCCATTCCCCAGTTACATCTAGGCCCTAAGCTTGGGTCGTGACAACTGAATGCGTTGGGGTTGGATAAAGTGCTAGGATTGGATGAAGAGTTGGACAGACACGGGCTGCGATGGACCACACAGCAGCTGGGCAAGTATTCCCCTTTTGTAGTCTGTGAGTTTTATGCGGCGTATCTTGCTACAATCTGCAGGGGTTACCAAAGAACAAGAAGCTAATCGAGCAGCTAAGGTTACGGGTGGTGCCAGTCTGGGGTAGGAGAGTTCCTATTTCAGGGGAGACCTTTTGCCGGGTCCAATTTGGGCCCACTTACAGAGTGCCTTAGTCTACAGCAGAATATGATAGACACATTGATAAGATGAGGAGCGATGACTAGGAAGAACATAGGGCCTAGGACAGAGCTTCTACAATGGATTGCTAGCTAGATTTGTGAGGAGGGCTTTAAGCCGACGTGGGTTAAAAACCACACAAATCTTATTATGAAGGCTCACCTCTCTTTCTAGGCCAAGTTTTAGTGGTCCATTATCCGTTGGCGTATCCGGCCCACTTTCATGGATAATGTGATCACCTTAGAGCGGGTTGTGTTATTAGCCAGCATCTTAGCTGGTTATGAGATAGACTAGGCCCAAATTATCTCGGAGCAGATCCACGAGGCAGCCGTCCAGACGAACACCTTACTCCCATTTTTTGTTTTGATTCATCATTTATGCAGTACAGCGGGTGTTCCTATTGACCCCCCACCGAGGCCAGCACATAGAGGCTATATGCACCATGGATTCCAGCCTGATAAAGGCTGATGAGAAGCCAGTGGCCTTACCACGAGCAGCCCCTCCTATTCCAGAGCCATTCCTAGTAGAGCCTCCGACTCAGAGTGCACCTCCAACTGCTACCGGCATTATTCTAGCTGCTACAGAGCCTATGCCAGCTGTGGTGATTGAGTCTACACCATCCTCTAGTACTCTAGCACCAGCAGTAACTACGTTACAAGTTAATTCTCTCACTTCTGCTGTTGCTTTTTAGGCATTATTACGCAGGGTGGCTACGGCATGGACTCCGAGCTCTATCTGCACGGGTCAGACCTTGGGTTGACCAAACCGTATGGGACTCAGAGGAGAGGATGAAGGCATTCACCCGCGATCTGGTAGATGAGAGAGTTAGAGCAGTGGATGCCCGAGTAGATGCTTTCGAGGCGAGAGTCAGTGGAGACTTGAGGGCGCTAAGCCTGCTGACACGTGTGTGGTGATTGAGGAGTTGGCCAAGCTTAAGGCCAAGTTATTGCAGATGTTGGCAACTCTTGTTGCAGTCCCAGAGGTGGCACCAGCGGGCAATGAGGCATTTGATTGGCTAGCCGACCATCCCCACATCTATGGGAAGAGGCCACTTGAGCATGATGATGATCCAGAGTCGACTCAAAAGAGGCCAAGACTGGAGAAGGAGCCCATACCCAAGGCGGTGGTGTAGGAGTTGCTATTATTGGCAGCTATTCAATGAGATCGAAAGCAGCACACCCTACATGGAGAGGGTAGCTCAAGTACTGCGGCAGAGGAGATAGTGCCACAGGACCCCACAGATAAGCCAGAGACCAGTGTTTGATGCACCACGATGTTTGATTTCTTTTGTCCCCAGTTCTTATTTTGTCATTATGGATACTTTGTTCTATTGTTAGATGATCTTTTAATTATGTTAGTTTTGGATGTGTTTAAATATTTTTACGTTGGATGTTATTTTTACTTATATTGTGGATGTTAGTTTTTGATTTTTTTCTTGTTGTGCTTCTTTTTCCTTATGGATGTTTACTTTTTTGTTGAACCGGTATGTTTAGGTAGTGTAGATAATGTATAAATTCATAGTAGTGTTATCTATCGGCATATACATAGTCTTTAGATGCTTTTTAAAGTTTTGATAAAAAATTGGGTACCCTAAAAAATTTCTTTGAGATTGTGATTATTTATGCATTCATGCATTTTGAGTATTTGGCAATGTTTGTTCTGATAATGTGAAGGTAAGTTGAGGCTGGAAGCATAATGTGAGAGTCTATACTTGATTGTGGGTGCAATGTCATGTGTGTTGTGAGCTTATTTTGACGTATTCATGCATCTTATATGGACTCAGAACTTGCCTAGTACTCTAAGATTGGTTTGGTGATGTGGTTGATATGGAAAAGATCTTAGGCCTTTATTCTTTGAGTGAGCCCACTTTTAGCCTAAATGACCCACCAAATGAGTGAATGAATCCCTTGTTCCAAATTTTTGAGCTTCTTAAGTACTCATTCTTTCTTGACACCTTGCTAGCTTAACCTTATTTGATGAAATACCTTGATAATGGCCCTTGTCTATCCTTGGACATGTGAACCTTAATTAAGGCTAAAAGCCTAAGTTGAGGGTGACTACAAGTTATGGCCCTGGTTTGAGGAATAGATATTGTGTACTTCACCTCAGGCTAAAAGCCTAAGTTGAGGGTGACTACAAGTTATGGCCCTGGTTTGAGGAATAGATATTGTGTACTTCACCTCAGGCTAAAAGCCTAAGTTGAGCATGACCCTTATTGTGGTAAAGTAATGAAAATAGGGTGGTTAGTTGGGAAATAAAGAAAGGAATGAAAAATCATGAGTTGAGTGAAGAAAAAGAAAATAAAAGTGCCTTGAATTGAGAAAAATAGCAAGAATTGAGTTCAGAAATAAGGCACAGTTGAAAATACAAAGAAAGCACTCGAGAAAAAGTTTGAAACAGGAGAATAAAGGTGGATTTATTGAAAAATGTTGGGTTATGAAAGCAAAGAGTGTTGGTAAACATAGTTCAAGGATAACTTTTAGTCGCTACTTGCCTAAAATGCCATACCAAAGCTCCCTGAACCTATATTACAACCCCATAAGTCCTAAAGTGATCCAAATCTACTTTATCATCAAGTCAGAAGATGAGTATAGAGGCAAGCCTATGGTGTTAGCCAATAGGCATGAATTTCATTTGTGAGAGTGAGAATGTTTCCTCAGTCCTTGAATTCTAAATGCTTTTTGAGTGAGTAAGAGGGACTTCTTTTCTGTGAGGGCATTTGCACTACTTGAATAACATATGGCTAGACCAGTGATTGTGGATGGTTAATGCTTCTTAGCTTATCATAGTTGGGTTGCCAGGTTCATCATCATATTTTGTTGTGCTCAATAACCTTGTAATCGGGTTTTGAAAATAATAGTTGGGTCCCTGGATTAGAGTGAATGATGTATATGCCATTGGTATAGCTGCTATATATTTCTCATTGTCTGCGTAGATTGAGTCATCACTTGAGGACAAACAATAATTCTAAGTTGAAGATGTTGATGTACTGTCAAAATACAACATATTTGATGCCTAAAACAAGGAATTTTGTGAGTTATTAATGCAACTTTTTATGGTTTTTATGTGTTTTTGTGTTGTTTTTACAGAAAAGTTAGGTTGGCATGATTTTGAAGAAAAGTTACAGATTTTGCTGAACCATAGGACGCACGAGCTCACTTACGAGTCATAGCCAAAGCTACGAGTCGTAGGGTGTATTGTAGCAAGAAACAGAGATCAAAAATCAGAAATCTCCTAAGTGGAGGTCACCCCTATGAGGTCATCCTATAGTTCGTAAGTCTCATTACGACTCGTATGGGTGGACTCATAGCAAGAATCAGAAAGCCAAAATGTTAGACCAAAAACTGAAGGCCTAAACTACGAGAGGAGCATACAAGTCATAGCCCAAGCAACGACTTGTACCAGTGGGTCATACCAGTTGGGTCCAAGATGCCGAGAACTTAATACGAGACCCCAAATATGACTCATAGGTCACCCTACGAGTCATACCTATAAGGCGTATCAGCTGCCAGCTGTCTTTTCTGTGTAATTTTTAGGGTTATTTTGTAAACACTATAAATAGCTTTAGTTAGGGTTTTATTACGAGATTCTAGATTTTAGAACATAAAATTTATCTTTGAATATTCTCTCAAGATTCTTTTAGGGTTTTAGCTTAGTTTATCATTTTCTCTTAGAAAATCCATTTTGGGGATTGCAAATCTTGCTTTGTACTTATTGCCAATCTATCAAGCTTTTGGGTTTGCAACTTGTGGTGTCTACACTTTTCATTGCTTTTAGTAAAACTTTTAACTATGCCTTATATTTGCATTTTTGTTGGTTTTGCTTTAGTTATGAGTAGCTAAACACCCACAACTTCGGGTTGTGGGAACCATGGGTAGTTGACTTGGTATGACCTAGGTTTATTGCATTTTTATGATTGGGGTTTTGCATGTATTATCTAATTCCCTTCATATTGATTGTTGTTTGGTGGTGGCCAATACCAAACTCCGCCTACTATCACGATTCCGACCAAGGTAGTGATGAATAGAAAAAGGAAAATAGATGACAAGATTCGATTGATGTGTTCTCGTCTAATCAATCAAGCTTGACCAAGGGGAGGTTAACTGGGACAATAGGTAGTGGTTAGTTGGCACGCCATGGTGGCCGACTAAGCGCCATGGTGAAATTCGACCTTCACCTTCACAAGAGGACTGGAACAACCTAAGTTACTGTCCTGCATGTGAATCTCCAATTGTAGTTATGTTATCTAGGAAAATTGAGTCAACGAACTATGGGGAACACGATTCCCAAGTCGTCCCTGAAATTGAGTGTTTCCTTGGATTATAGTTTAGTGTTTATTTTATTTTGTTTTTGAATCACAACCCCCCCCCCCCATTTAGAGATTGTAGTTATGAATGTTTGAAATGATTAGTAGTGAAATCTTGTAGTCAAGCCCTGTATTCCCTGTGGATTCGACAACGATCGCTATCTTAGGTTAATTGCTGATAGCGATCGCTTTCTTATTGGAGCGTGAACATCATCATCAGCGCCACTTGAACATCTTTCTCTATGTGGCTACTACAATTTCTCTCAAGCTTGTTGGTGAATCCTCCATTTCATTGACAATGCCTATGATCTCATGCTATGTGCCTAGAGTATCTTTCTTTTATGTATGTATTGACTATGAGGGTGAGTCTGGTTGCTTGTCTTGGCCCCCGCTCTTATGTAAGTTTTAGAGGTGTTGTTGGACATGTTATGTGTTGAACCTTGACTTTCTTATTTTGATGTTTATGTTATGAAAGTTTACCTTTAGCCCTTTGCCCTTATTTCTAATCTAATTATATTATTTAATTGCTTCCGCGACCAATGATGTGTAATGATATGTTAAGAGGCTTGTTTGGGGTCCCCTCAGGTTCCCCATTCGCATGTCACGTCTAGGCCCTAGGCTTAGGTCGTGACACAAGTAGTGGGTAGGCCATGGGTAACTTTTTAGGCTAGGCCATTAAGAATAGCTTTGTTCCTTGTCCCATTTTATGTAGGCCCAAACCTCCCCGGTCCTTAGGCTGAGTGACAATGTCCCAACTTAGGATGTGCATTTTCCTTCTCTCTTGTGTGGTCCCCCAAATGAAGTCCCTAACGATCTTATCAAGGGATTTTGTGACACTCTCAGGGAGTTTGATATAGATCATAGCATGCGAGAGGATACCACTAAGGGTAGCTTTGGCAAGAACAATTCTGCTTGCCATATTCAGGGTCTTGGATTTTCAACCTGTTAGCCTCTGTGTCATGTTATCTACAAGGTATTGGAAGTCACTATTGGTAGGATTTTTATTGAAGATGCAAAAGCCCAAGTATTTCCCAAAGGAATGTTTTTTATCGATGCTTAGAATAGTGGAGCATTGGCTCTTCAGCGCACTGGGACAGTTCCTAGAAAAAACAATTCTAGATTTGGCGCAGTTAACCTTATAGCCAGAGGCTAGCCTGAACTGGTGGAGGATGCTAGCAATAGTGTGGCAGTTCTTGGCATCGGCCCTAGCAGAAAGAGTAAGGTCGTCTGCAAAGAAGAGGTGGGAGAGGCTGGGTCCCTGACCAGAAATCTTAATGGGGTTCCAAAGTTTGGAATCTACCGAGTGGTGAATGGCCCTAGACAGTCTTTTCATACACATTATGAAGATGTAAGGCGACATAGGATCGCCCTGCCGGATGCCTGTAGAAGGGTAGAAGGCATTCGTGGTTCTACCATTAATGAGAACCTAAATGGAACTGGTAGTGATGCAGGACATGATGAGTTTTGAGAGTTGCTGAGGGATCCCAAAATAGGCCAAAGTGTCCCTGAGGAAAGGCCACTCAATCCTATCAAAAGCTTTCTCAAGGTTGATCTTAAGGATTGTATTACTGGATTTCCCTTTCATTTTTAGGAGAATGATTTTTCAAGAATTTGATTAGCCGATCTGATTAGTTTATGTGTTTTTCTTTTTCAGATAGTGAATATTGAATTAATTTTTGTGATCAATATAAAAATAGTGTCTGATTTTTTTTTTTTATAAAAAAGTATTTCTATGGAGGATGAAAATAAAATGTTCTAAGGTCTTGTAGATAATTAGATATTATGAGCCTAAAAAAATTGAGTTAATTTTTTTGGACGATCATTTATATTTGGAGAATTGCCTGGTAAAACTAGTTTTTTCTTTTAAGATTTTTTTTTATCTTTATAAGTCGTATATTTTCAAGTTCTATTTTTAGGACACATTCAAATATAAAAATAATTACTTTTTTCGTAATAACATTTCTCTATGTTTTAAAATCGATGTTTGACCATAAAAATTTGAAACAAGATTTTTTTTCAATTTGAAGTTATATTTCAAATTTGAAACACGTCTTATAATCTACTTCTATGAGATAGTGGTAAAGTCTGCATACATTCTACTTTCCTCAGACCCCACTTGTGGAATTCTACTGGGTATGTTGTTGTATCTTATAATCTATTTTTTAAAGTCAATTTCACTTTTGAAATTATATTTAAATACATTAAAAATAAACATTATTTCAAATATTCTTTACAAAAATATAAACAAACATAACTTCTCTTCAAACTTAATTTTATAAATTACAAATAAAAGTTAAAAAAAATATATTTAGATATGACCAAACACCTAATACTAACAGTAACACACATACTTTCTATGCCTATAATCTCTTAGTAATTGTATAATTTAATAATACGTGTTCGCTATTCTTTTATATATAAATTTAATTGTATTTTATTAAAATATTCTTATTAATTATATAAAAATTTAAAGTTAATTATTAATATCTTATACAGTTCTTTAATAAAAAAATAATATTACAAAAAAATAACACATATATTATTTGAAAATAAAAAAGATAAAAGATAACTTAATTATGGTAATTAATACAATTAGTTTCAATATATATATATATATATATATATATATATAGAGATTATGGTAATTAATACAATTAGTTTCTATATATATATATATATATATATATATATATTGAGAGAGAGAGAGAGAGTGTGTGTGTGTGAGAAAAAAGGGAAAGAGAAAAGGAAGAAAGAGAAAAAATAAACTAAGTAAGGTGAGTTGATATGATGGATCTCATATATCACATTAAAATTAATTTAAAAAATCTCTCATATAAGTATGACTTGGCTTTCCTCGTACATAATAAAAATTTTCCAGAGGCCACTTTATACAAAATTAAAGAAAATCAAGAAGAGTTTTAATTTTATAGTCTTAAACTAAAAAATATGTAGAATTGTATCAAAATCCTCTATGTCCTTTTGGTCTTAATCAAGCCGTGTGAAAAGTTAGAAGTAAAGAATTTTTAAAACAGGAAGGAATATTTGTTTTTAAACGAATTGAAAGTGAAAATAAGACAAATAAATTAAACGAGGAGCAAGACAGTTCCATTTTTCTTCAAGAAGATAAATTCTAAAGCATATACTAATAATATGCCCCCAATAAATTCTAATGAATGTCATCTTTCTTATTAATATTCCAAATTCAAGCAGCACCATCATCAAATTAGTGGAAATCTTTTACACAAATAAAAAAGAGGATAAAAGAAATTGAACCATATTCATTATATATACAATAATATGCCCAATGAAATTTCACAAAGTAGGACGTGGAAAGGACAGAGTATACGCAAACATTATCCCCTATCCCACTAAGATAGAGAGATTGTTTTCGAAATACCATTGGCTCAAATAAAGAAAATTAAAGTAATAATAATAATTTTAAAAAAATGATAGTTAAGTACACATGATAACTAATAGGAAAGTAGTGTTGGACATACATGCAAGGAACAATACTTTGCGATCACCTAAACAACATATGGTAACATTAACGAAAGCAATAAACTACATGAATAAAGCTAATACTATGACAAATACATACTCCAAACTACGATCAAGCTTAATCCTACCAAAACGCTAAGTAACATTCAATTACTTACCTTCAATCGTAATTTGTGAACTCCACATCTAAGCTGCTCGAACTTTTCACTTTTGGTGCTGCACCCGTGTCGACATGACAGGGGTGCGGGGTCCGTACCCAATCTGGTCAACCAGTTTTGGATACTTTGAATAAATTTGAGAGAGAAATTCCTGATAGATTTAATGATTTTTGTAATTAAAACAAAAACTAAGGTGAAATTGAAGAAAATAGAACATCTTATATATGTAAACTTCTATTGCCACTTCATTTCTTTTTGTCACCTTCCAAAATGCTCCTCTTGATTAATATTTTCTCTAAGGTTTTCTACATAATCTCATAATTTAGGCTTGTAACTTTATTTTTAGATATTTAAATTATTTTTAATCGATCTCTGTATCTATGTCCATATATGGATCTTTATCCCCAAATCTTGAAATTTAGATCATAGAGGATCTGACCTCTAGATTCGCACCTGTATCAGGCACCCATTCCCGAGTTTGAGCAACTTAGATCTCTATATCTTCTTATCTAAGGTCATGTCCTCAGTAAGTTGAAATTATGTCATATCCTATTTAATCACCTCTCACCAATACTTTTTCGTCTTACTCCCCATGTCCACTATATCCAACCTCCCATACATACTTAAATTGCATACTCTTTTATAAAGTCAAATCTCATTTCTTCAAGATTCATATCTAGAAATACTGATTCCCTACACAAAATATAGGCAGTGATGATAAAAATTCATATAAGATAAGCAGCAAACCTTTTACGTATATGTTCTCTTTTATATAAATTTCTAAATAAGCACAAATTCTCCCTATTCATATATAGAACTTTTTATTACTTCCACATATAGAAACACTCAATATCCTCATCTATATGGCAAATAAGGAAAAGCTGTTATTGAAGCGTGTGATCATCTCATCTAAAAATATGAACACACTTCTATTTATGTGATATTCAGCACGCTCTCTCATAGTGAGCCTGGTTCTTTTTCTCAATATACCAAGTTCATACCAAGGTTCATATATTTTTTCTTTGATGATGAGTGACATTACTCGAACCCACCCTTCTCTGATCTGATACCAAGTTAACATGTGTGTGACCATCTCATCTAAGAGTTTCAAATTTTGAAGAGAATTCACTTTTATTTACATAATTATATCTTCGACCATATCATTGAATTCTCAAAGCCCAAAGGTGCATACTTGTCACCACTTGTTACTTGATGGTAAGAAAATATACTAATGTTACTTTAGGTTTAATCAGCCATTGATGTTATTGGTCTCTCCTCCATTAATGACCCATGGATGCCCTGCATTTACCAAACAAAATCAATATCAGATGGAAATTGAAATAAAAAATCAAGGTTAAGAGAATGCTAACTAGAAGTTCCAAAGAATTTAACTTATACACGCTATAGTATAGAAAACTTTACACGATCAATGTACATAAGCGGTAATTCATGTTGTCTTTAAGGGGAAAGATTTATATTCAATCTTGAACTATGTGAAATGGTCTAGATATTTCCTTCGTTCATAGTTTGGTTCAATCATGCTCTCATTATTACAAAAGCGACCTTAGTTTGTCCTCACATGTGTCTCAAGCGTAGCTAAAACGACCCCTTAAGCTGTATAGAAAGGAAAACAGAAACAGTTCATCAAGACCAAAAATTCCCGAGCACTAACATACTTGCAATTTTAAACTTGGTGGATAATAAGTCTGTCACTCTACCTTTTTGATGAAGCTCAGATTCTTGAAGTGCATCTAATCTACTCACATCATGCATTGTCCTCTTACAACTAGACCGAAATAGGGCAAAACACAGTACAATTTGACAAAATGAGAGGAGTTTGAGTGAGAGAAAATGACATACTCAGGACTTGTTCAGCTGAAAATCTCCTGGAAACACCTTTACATATCATTTTCCTCAGCAGATCCTTCGTTTCAGGTGAAACTGATCGAAAAATTCTTGTCGAAAACCTTAAATTCCCTCTAAGAACAACTTCAAATGTCTCAGTTGGAGTGTCACCATAAAAAGGAGGAACACCAGAAAGCATAATGTATAAAATAACACCAGCACTCCATATATCAACTTTCTCATTGTATTTTCTCCCTAATAACCTCTGGGGCAATGTAGTAAGGTGTCCCGACCACCCCTTCCATCATTTGTCTGTCGCACCCCATAAACCACTATGCAGATCCAAAATCAGCAAGTTCCAAATTGTCCTGTTTATATATCAACTAGAACACTTCAAATTCAAGCAAGCTGGAGACGACTATACAAATCATTATGCATTACTATTCATGTCGCATCACACTCATATAATAAGCAGTTATCACTTGGAAACAGGCAAGATAGTGATCAATTACAACAACATACCAAGCGAAACCCCACAAGGTCTAGAGAATGTAGAGTGTACGCAGACCTTACTGCTATCTCACAGAGATAGAGATATTATTTTCGAAAGGTCATCGGCTCGAGTGTAATAAATCCAAGTACAAAGAAGAAGAAAACAACATAGAAAACCTAGCATTAATCTCCAGCACTAAAAACTTCTTTTACTGAGGTATAAATTTTTGATATAACTACAACAAAACAGATATCTGAAGATAAATTTTCAAAATCTATGAGCAAACGCTAGCTATAGCCTATCCAAGAGTGTCAAATGGACGAATTGAGCTGAATTTGAAATGCGTGAAAATGATTTGAGTAACATAAACAACGAATCATATGTTCATGAGTTAATTTTGTCGTGATAAATACACTACCTGAGAATTAAAAAGGACGTTATCAGGTTTAATATCACAATGAGTCACCCCCAATTTATGACAATGTCCGATTGCTGAAACTAATCGAATCAAAATCAAAGCAGAAGACTTCTCCCAAAATGGACCATTACAAACCCTTTCATATAAGTCTCCGCCAGAACAGAGTTCAGTAACTATATGAACATAACTTTCATGTTGGTGAAAATTACAATAATATTACAAAATTAAAATTGAAAAAATAAAAATGAAGAATAAAATTCTTCAGGTTGAGGCACGGATATCTTGTTCCCTTTAAGGAGAGTCCACTGCGGTAAAATAAAAATATTTTCAACAGTCCAACAATATACTCATTGACCTGTCCCCTCAGGATATAACAACCTTTTCACAAAAAATGTGTAACTCAACAATTCTAAACAAGAGTTGAATCTTAAACTCCACAATAAAAATATCTCCCTTCAACTAATAAAACTCTTAAAATATTATGAAAATAATATTTATATATGTATATTTAACCTCTTTCTCTCTATTTTCTGCTTGTCCAAAATTGAGCAGAATGAAACATATATATAGAGAGGCTCGACACCTCTTCAGCTGCTCCAAAAGAGCATAAGACATTCATCCATTGGACCATTAAGCTCTAGTGGAGCATAAAGAAATAAAAAAATTAAAATGGCCAATAGGATGTAAAGGGAGCCAATAGAGAATAATGGAGCATTAAATAAAAGATAATATAAACAATACTGCTCTAACATCCCCACTCATTTTTAATATTATAAAGAGTCTATCAGCTGAAGGAAGACTGTTATGCATAATGAAGATGTGCTCTACATTAAACCTCCACTTAGTGAAATAGTAAATTTTACTCCTGAGTCATAGTGATCTCAGACTTGAACTATGACTGCTTAAGGGAAATAAAATATTACTGCTCACACATAATAATCAAGGTGTTGACATAAGCTTACTAGCCAGCACATTACGGCCTTGTGTTATCCCGGTTTCATGAGTGCCTTTGAGAATGAGCCCATTTCTCATAGGAAGTGACCTACTTCCACACTCATATAGGTGAAATTTGTCAAGAGTGTTCCTGTATAATTTGCACTCCACCTATACGTGCTACAAATTTTCATTAAGATTTTTTTATTAAACTCAATGTCCACAAGTCACTATAGGAAATAATGCACTCACACCATAGGGAGGGAATAAATAATAGTGCATTCTTCATAACGAGTCATCCTATGATTCGTTCTTCCCATTGAATCTGGTTATAGGATCTTTAGTCCCCAAGTTGGGTTTCCTCATGTATGACTCAAGAATTTATAGGCTTCAATCCCATCACCCTCGATGTGCTCCAGACCTTTTCTCTCATTAAGGCCTTAGTAAGAGGATCTGGAAGATTATCACAAGATTTCACATAATCAACATTAATGGTACCATTTGTCAAATATGATCCTTATAGGTCTGGATTTACCATTGTAATAACGATTTTGAACTCTGCCAATTGCTGCAATGCTATCACAATGTATTAAAATAGGAGGAATTAGTTTTTTAAAATAAGGTATTTGAAATAATAAATCTCTCAACTTCGCTTCCTCACTAGCTGAAGCTAAAGCAATTAGTTCAACCTCCATGGTAGAGTTAGCAATAATAGTTTGCTTTTTAGACTTCCAACAAGTAGCATCACCACCTAAAGTAAAAATATAACCAGTGGTAAAACAGGAATCACCTAATAAAGTGTTCCAATATGCATCACAAAAGCCTTCAAGTACAGTAGGATATATTGTATAGAACAAACCATAATTTTTTGCTCCAATTAAATATCGCATAACTCTCATTATAGCATGCCAATGTTCTTTACTTGGCTTGCTAGTAAACCTGCTAAGTACTCCTACTGCATATACAATATTAGGCCTAGTGCAATCAGTCACATATCTCAAACTTCCGATTAAGCTAGCATATTCTTTTTGATTTATCATATCATTTTCACTTTATATAGGAAACAAGTGAACACTTGAATCAAAAGGAGTCGCAACATGCTTGCAATCAAGAAAGTTATATTTGTTATATTTTCTCAACATAATGTGACTGGTTGAGGAAAATTTCATTACATGTTTTAGTAATTTTTTATTCCAAGAATAAAATTTGCCTCACCAAGATCTTTCATATCAAAAAGGCTTCTAAGAATATTTTTTACTTCATCAATAATATTCACATTAGAGTCAAAGATCAATAAATCATCAACATATAAGTAAATAATAACATGTGAATTATCCCAAGAATTATGATATATACACTTACCACACTCATTTGTTTTAAATCCATTTTCAATCATGCAGGAATCAAACTTTTCATGTCATTGCTTTGGTGCCTGTTTCAAGCCATACAAAGATTTAGAAAGTTTACATACTTTGCTTTCTTGTCCTGCTTCAATAAAACCCTCGGATTGTTCCATATAAATTTCTTCACTTAGGTCTCCATTTAAAAAAGTAGTTTTTATATCTATTTGATGAATTTGTAAATCAAGAATTGCAGCCATAGCAATTAAAAGTCTAATGGATGTAATTCTCGTTACCGGAGAAAAGTGTCAAAATTTTAGGTATTCAAGTTGCTTAAATCTTTTTGCAACTAGTCTAGCCTTATATTTATCAATAGATCCATCCTATTTTAGCTTTTTTCATAAGACCCATTTACAACCAATTATTTTACAATCCGGTGATAAATCAACTAACTTCTAAGTTTTATTAGAAATTAGTGATTTCATTTCATCATTTACAACCTCTTTCCAGAAAATAACATCATGTGAAGATAAAACTTCTTTTAAAGTGAGAGGATCATCTCCAACATTAAAAACATAATAATCAAGAGCAAAATCTTTTTCTGCTCTAGCTCTTTTACTTTTTCTTAACTAAAAATCATCAGTACTTTTACTATTTAAATTAGAAGTAGAAGAACTAGGTAGTGGCAAAATATTTTGTTCAATCCTTTGACCCCTACTATTTTTAGAATCAAAAGAAAATTTATTTTCATGAAATCCAGTGTCCAATTTTTATGTTTTTTCTTTTTTCTTCAGGAAGGGCATTTTTGTCCTTTCCAACATATTCTAAGTCCCAAAAGCATATAATGAAATATAGCATCACTTGATTCTATCACAATATTATCTTCAAGATTAAAAAATCTGTAGACTGTACTATTTGAAGCATAACCAAGAAAAACACAAGTAGTAACGTCTTTGTAATCTTGGAATCCATTAGCCTCACAAAGGCTAGACAACCCCAATCTCTTAGATATCTCAAATTTGGCTTGTGTCCTTTCGGATGCATTAGCATTACAAAGGCTAGACAACCCCAAACTCAAATATCCCAGATTTGGCTTGTGTACTTTCCACAACTCAAAAGGTGTTAGTTTGGACTTTTTATGAGGCACACGATTTAACACATAACAAGCAGTCAAAATAGGTTCACCCCAAAAATTTAAAGGCGCACTTGACTCAATAAGCATGACGTTAGTTAATTCAACCAAAGTTCTACTTTTCCTTTTCGCTACACCATTAGATGCAGGAGAATAAAGATGAGTATTTTCATGAATTATTCTCAATGATCTAACAAAAGAATTACACGATCATTTATATGACACAAATGAGCATGCTAAAAATTAGTAGAAGAAAGCATAAACACAGAGGTAGAAACTTTATTCATTTCAACAGTTATTTTAAACATCCAATCACATGTATATCCCTTTCCCATACAAATACCATTTTTCAATATCTCATATTGATCAGATTCAATAATCTGTTTGAAGCCCGCTTTATTAAGAAGAAAACTAGACACCAAATTTTTTCTCATGGAAGGAGTAAAAAAGTACATATTTCAAAGTTAATACCTTTCCAGAGGTAAAACACAATTCGACATCTCTCATTCCAAGCACTTGTGTAGTGTGAGAATCACCAAGCATGATGATTTTGGGTTTCTTAAAAGGAGTATATTTTTTAAACCAGTCTTTGTCATAACATACAATGACGATTTGCACCAGAATCAACCCATCATCCATCAACATTTTCAATCATAAGTATGTCTGTAATAACCACCACAAAAGGTTCTTCGGTAATGTTTGCCTGTGGTGTAAGCCCACGTTTTTGGTATCTGCAAAATCGAGCAATATGCCCACTCTTGCCATAGACAAAACACAATCCTTTATCTTGAAATTATTGATTTTGTGCTTGATTATTTTCACACTTATTTTTCTTGGGATGTCTGCCATTTTTATTCTTAAAATTTTTCTTCTTAGGCTTCAAATAGGTATTTTTGTTAGAATTAAGATTAGCATTATTCGAAGTAACTAAATTTACCTTCGATGTGATGTTGCTCTCTTCTAACTGCAAAAGTTCATCTTGGCCTCTTGACTCCTCCTCCTCGGCATCATACTTACTCTGCAATGCTTTCTAAATTTTCTTTGCACTAGAGTAAGTTCTATCATAATAATCATAAAAATTATTAGATAGACAATTAAGAAGATAATATTGACATTTATAGGAGCCATCTGTAACACCCCGTGAAATTTACCGAAATACCCCTAAAATTCATCATGCACACAATGAGTCTTCCAAAGCTCCGATGGAAAATCCGAGATCAAATTTATGATCAGCACATAAAATCAAGTTATAGAATGATCTCGACCCAATTTAAAAGCAACTGGGTCGAATTATGAAATGATCCATTTTGAGCCAGAAATAGTAGCAAATCAGTGCCCCCTTCGCGACACGCTAGGGGCGCAGAAATGCACTTATGATTTTTTTATTTCATTGATTTTTTTGATGAGAATTGATTTTCCAAAAAGTTAACAAAAATGAACTGGTGCGCGGCCCCTCCGCGACGCGCACCAGTGTCCAATTTTTATGTTTTTTCTTTTTTCTTCAGGAAGGGCATTTTTGTCCTTTCCAACATATTCTAAGTCCCAAAAGCATATATTTAAGGCTTATTTTGTATGAAAGCATTTCAAAACCTATTTTTTCTAAGTTTCTATGAGAGTTCTGAGAGAGAAGAAGCACAGAGAAGTGAGGGTTTCCTTTGAGGCTCCAAATTCCTTGAAGATTTGTGCAACCTTCAAATTCCAACTATGTAAAGGCTATCCAAAACACTGAATCATTCTTCCAGTGCCCCAATGTATAAATTAGATTGGTAGTTGATAGATGATAAGTTATGGGTCGAGATTTATTTTAAAGAATTTCTTGATATTTATTTCTAATTCTTATATATTATCTCAAAATTGATGATCATCACATTTTAAATTATGGTTTACATGTATTATTAACTTATTATATGTTCGTTCTATATAATTTTCCTTGTTAAAGACAATAATAATGAACATAGGGTGATGTCTAGAGCCTTGATTGTTTATGGATGTATTGATTGTTGTGGTCTGAGTCTTGAGATGAATATTGTGATAGCTGAAGTAGATGAAGTTAGTATTCTTGAGGTTAATAAGAATGAGATAGAATTGAATGTAAGAATTTAAATTCCTGAATAGATAAAATGATAGATGAGAGAAGAACCCTGCCTAAAAGGGGGATTGATTGTATCACAGTCTAACCTCGATAGACTTAGGAGCTTATTGAGTTTTCTGAGAGAAGTATTAGCACCGAAATAGGTAAGAGTGAGTCCCACTCGCACTCATTAACTACGTGGCCAGCATAGGAGAGGATTTGACCATGAGAGCGGATATTTCCTTTTGTCCCATAGAGGACTTGACAGACCTCTTTAGGATCTCTAACAGACTCTTCCTTTACCTCGGTAAGGTACTGGACGAATGTGGCAATGACATCTCTCCATTGTATCACTACTGGCTTATAGGTGGTGATTGTCGGTTATAGAAACTCCCAAATAGGTTTTCTTGTTGATAGTACTCTGACTCTGACGTGATTGTATGATGTTTTGATGGACAGTGAGGTGATAGAATTTTGTCCTTTACTCTGAGTGAGGATGAGTGATTGATGAGTTGATGTTACACTTTCATATGTTGTTTACTTTAGCCCATTTTACATACAAGTACTTCCATGTACTAACACCCCTTTGACGCTGCATTGTCTTATGATGCAGATACTATAGACAGAGGACTTCAGCAGGCCGATCATTGAGGTTGGGAAACTATGGGGAGGGTACAAGTGCCCCTTAGGTTGATGCAGATTCTATAGACAGAGGACTTCAGCAGCCCAATCGTTGAGGTTCACGAATTTCAACAGAGACTTGGTGACTCCTCCCTTGTTTCTAGGGGACATGCTATCTTTTTTTCATTTATTGACTGTGGTAGCTATGGCCTGTCATAGTACCTTCTTAGATGATAGTTATAAAGGCTTCATAGACATTGACAGTTGATAGTGATGTCGGGATTGACTATTTTCCCACTTTTTATTTCTATTAAATTGCTTATTTCATATTCCTTATAATAGTGATTGTGATAACCCACTGTTAGCTTATTATTTTCTTATATCTTCCACTTATAAGTTGATTGAACGAATATAATAAGATTAGGTGATTCGCTTGGGGGCTACCAGTAGTCTCTGAGTGTCAGTTACATCAGGATACCCTCATGGGGTATGACAAACTTGGTATTAGAGCCCTCATGGGGAATGACAAACTTGGTATTAGAGGACAGAGTTCAAGAGTTATAGGGAGTCTGTGAAGCCATGTCTAGTAGAGTTCTTATTATTGGTGTGAAGAGCTCCACATCCATAATTTGGAGGCTATAGGACATTTAGAAATTGTTCTCCTTCTTTTATATTCTAAGTCTATGCGATAAAGTTAAAGTCCATAAAAGCTCTTTTCTAAATTATGCTTTACATATTTGTAGACCATATCTTCTAATTGCACCGTGGATTTGAAAGATACCAGTAGCATCGAGAAGCTTGAGCCTACTACTCATATTGTAGTGTATAACTTATGGGTAAAAGAGGATAAGAAGAGTGAGAAGGAGAAAGTTTGGGGTGAGAAGGGAAGCAGGGTCCCCCATCTGTAGAGACCTTGGAAGTATATGCCACCACCGGTGATAGCACCCATGTTCAATAGTTGATATAATTTAAGACCGAGGGAAATCAACCCTTGAAGATTCGAAACCCTTCATCCTGAGAAAGTGTGGCTCGAGGTCGTAAAGGAAAACCACCATGTAGAAGGTATGACAAACTTCATTTGGGGCGGTGTTGGGCACCAACGGCTGCTTCAAGTATAGACAAGAGGGTCACATTCAGAGGGATTGTCCAAAGTAGGCTGACCAAGCCAAACCCGCTAGATCTAACTATAAATCAGAGAGATGCTACTCTTAGCGTGAGTGAGGCTACAGACTAGTTATGTGCTACTATAATTGCCCATCTCATAGAAACACTCCGAGAGGTTGTGACAAGTATAAGCTGAATCCTTCCTTGATTTTGATGTTATGCATGATAGAAGAGTTTACGTTTCCAAGAATTTTAATGTTGCTAACCAAGAGTGAGATCTGAGGTCTTGTAAAAATATTAAGTAGTGTTGTTAACCCTGAGCTAGAAAGATAATGAGGGAAAAGGAGAAGACTGGGTAAGGAGAGTGGTGAGTGATTGAGGCTTATAAATAGAGACATGTATCCATTAGGTAACTAGTAAAGGGATGAGTTGATGGTCATAAGCTTGATGAAAGAGTCGAAAGTATCCTATAATTGTCATGTCATGATGAGATGAGGTATAGAGAGAGGGAGGGTTAGTGCCAAATTGTGTTAGAGCATGCCCAAACTAGAAGGAAGTGTATGCTGATGTGTTGTAGCATGTATTCTATTGAAGGTGAAGTGTAAATCTTGAATAGGGGGAAAGAGTGTTTTTAATGTGATAGAATAGATCTAAGTTAGGCTTATGATTGTATGAGAGAGCTCATGAGATTCATAGAGTTATAAGCTTAGCCAGATAGGAAGGTATAGTAAGTGGGTGAGTGGTATATGAGTTGTGAAGAGGGGGTATGTTGATTGAATACTCGCTATGAGATTTTAGTGGGATAATATCCCCTAAGCATTTATCTAATAGTGGTAAGTGAGCATTAAAGAGGTGTGTGATAGAAGCACATATTAGTAATAGACCCTAAGCTTGAATTCTGAGGAGTAGAGTGAAAGAGGAGATAGTATCATGAGAGTGATAGCCTTAATTGAAAATTTTCTCTAAGAGTCTTGCCATAGTGTATGGAGATGTAATTTCCAAGGAAAGTGAAACTATGGGGAGGGTACAAGTGCCCCTTAGGTGAGATTAGTGAAATGAGGATTGCCTAATAGATAAGAAGAGACTTGAGATATGTATCTATGATTATTTAAAGATGTGGGAATCTCTAAGTTATGATTGTTATAAAACTCTAGGCAATATCCTTGAGTTTAATGTGAAGTATGTTGAGGTAGACATTCGGTGTAATCTTGACCAACTAGGCCGAATTTAAAAGCAATTGGATCGAATTACAAAGTGGCCAATTTTGGGCCAGAGACAGTAGCAAATCCGCGTCCTCTTCGTGACGTGCCAAGGGCGCCGAAATGCACTTATGTTTTTTTATTCTGTTGATTTTTTTCAACGGGAATTGATTTTCCAAAAAGTTTACAAAAATGAACTAGTGCACGCCCCCTCCACGATACGCACTAGTGTCTAGTTTTTATGTTTTTTCTTTTAACTTTGGGAAGGGTATTTTTGTCCTTTCAAACATATTCTTAAGTCCCAAAAGAGTATATTTAAGGCTTATTTCGTACGAAAGGGTTTCAAAACTCATTTTTTCTAAGTTTCTAGGAGAGTTCTGAGAGAGAAGAAGAACAAAGAGGTGAGGAATTCCTGAATTGATAGAATGATAGATGAGAGAAGGACCCTGTCTGAGAGGGGGGTTGGTTGTATCACAGTCTGACCTTGATAGATTTAGGAGCTTATTGAGTTTTTTGGGAGGAGTATTAGCACCGAAATGGGTAAGAGTGAGTCTCACTCGCACTCATTAACTACATGGCTAGCGTAGGAGAGGATTGAACTGTGAGAACAGATGTTTTCTTTTGTCTTGCAGAGGACTTGATAGACTTCTTTGGAATCCCCGACAGACTTATCCTTTACCCGGACAAGGTACTGGACGGATATGGCAATGACATATATTCGTTGTATCACTACTGGCTCATAGGTGGTGATTGTCGATTATAGAAATACCCAAATAGGTTTTCTTGTAGATAGTACTCTGACGCTGATGTGATCGTATGATGTCTTGATGGATAGTGAGGTGATAGAATTTTGTCCTTTACTCTGAGTGAGGATGAGTGATTGATGAGTTGATGTTACACTTTCATATGTTGTTCACTTTAGCCCATTTTACATACAAGTGCTTCCATATACTAACACCCTTTTTGGTGCTGCATCGTCTTATGATGCAGATTCTATAGATAGATGACTTCAGCAGCCCAATCGTTGAGGTTCACGGATTTTGACAGAGACTTGGTGAGTCCTCCCTTGTTTCCGGGAGACATGTTATCTTCTTTTCATTTATTCTAGATTATTTCATTAGACTATGGTAGCTATGACCTATCATGGTACATTCTTAGATGATAGTTATATAGGCTTCACAGACATAGGCAGTTGATAGTGATGTCGGGATTGACTATTTTCCCACTTCTTATTTCTATTGAATTGCTTATTTCATATTCCTTATGATAGTGATTGTGATAGCCCACTATTAGCTTATTATTTTCTTATATCTTCCGCTTATGAGTTGATTGAACGAATGCAATGAGACTAGGTGGTTTGCTTAGGGGATAGTAATATTCTCCGAGTGTCAGTTACGTCTAGGGTACCCTCCCGGGGCGTGACACCATCATTATACTTATCACATTTCTCTTGATGAGAAATATGTTCATAATTATTCAGGGAGAGGATATCAATTTTATTTGGGTTCTTCTCAGTTAACACATATGAAACATTGAGAAGACTTCAGTAAAAAAATATTTTACCCATCCACCTCTTAAAATAATTACAGTTGAACCGAAATGGCTTGTTGAGATCTCCTATCCTGACATTCGCGGTTTTTTCAATTGTAGCCATATTTAATCTCCTTAAAATTATTGGTGAAAATTACAATAATATTACAAAATTACAGTTGAAAAATAAAAATAAAGAATAAAATTCTTCAGACTGAGGCCCGGATATCTCATTCTCTTTAAGGAGATTCAAGCCCACTTTGGTAAAATAAAAATAATTTTATCGGTCTAGTAGTAAACTTATTGACCCGTCCCCCCGAGGATACAACAGCCTTTTAACAAAAAATGTGTAACTCAACAACTCTGGACAAGAGTTGAGTCTTAAACTCTACAATGAAATCACCTCCCTTCAACTAATAAAACTCTCAAAATATTATGAAAACAATATTTGTATATGTATATATATTTAACCTCTTGTTCTCTCTATTTTCTGCTTGTCCGAAACTAAGCAGAATGAAACATATATATAAAGAGAGGCTCGACGCCTCTTCAGCTGCTCTAAAGGAGCATAAGACATTCATCCATTGGACCATTAAGCTCCAATGGAGCATAAAGAAATTAAAAATAAAATAAAATGGCCAACAGGATGTAAAGGGAGCAAATAGAGAATAATGGAGCATTAAATAAAACATAATATAAAAAACATTACTCTAACTTTTCATCTTCATAAACCTCATACATTTTGTTAGGGCATTTTTAATATTTTAATCTCTTAATGCTGCACTTTGGAACAATTTGCTTAATGCTCTATTTTTCATTCCACTATGTTTTGTTCTCCAATATGTGTAGTGCTCCTTCAAATAAAATGTGAGAACAAAAGAGAGAATACAAGGGAAAATCATATTATTATCACATAATATTTTGAGAGTTTTATTAGTTGAAGGGAGGTGTTTTTATTGTGGAGCTTAAGACTCAACTCTTGTCCAGAGTTGTTGAGTTACACATTTTTTGTGAAAAGGTCATTGTATCCTGGAGGGGACAAGTTAAAGAGAATACTGCTGGACCGGTGAAAATATTTTGCTACAGTGGGCTTGAATCTCCTTAAAGAGAGCGAGATATCAGTGCCTCGGCCTGAAGAATTATATTCTTCATTTTTATTTTTCAATTGTAATTTTGTAATGTTATTGTAATTTTCACCAACAATTTTGAAGAACGTTCGACTTTCCGGTGAGTAACTGAAGAATTTTGGGCTCTTTGTCGATACATTCACGGTCCTTGGAATCAATGAGCATGTTCCTTTGAATTGTTTTGCAGGCCAAAAATTGATTAGTTGATTTGGAAAAACAACGGTAGATCGTTCCAAATTTTCCTTGGCCAATTTGTTTATAGATTTGAAGTTCATCAATTTTTAAGGTCTCAAACATTGTTAATGGAGCTTTGAGAAGAATTTTGGAAGCTCTGGTTATGGAGTTTTTAGAGTATCAGAGAGATAGTTTATATTTACTTATACTATTTATTATAAGATAGAGTAGAATATAAGAAGAGAATATTCTATTTTCTTTTTCTTTTATTTTCCTGGTCTGGTGTTCACTTCAGATTCATTTAGTTGACATTTGACATATGAAGAGAATATTCCATTTTTTTCTTTCATCTTCTTGGTTTGGTGTATGGTGTTCGCTTTAAATTCATTTTGTTGAAATTTAACATTCTATTTTTTCTTACATTTTCTTGTTAGGTGTCAGGTGTCAGGTGTCTGCTGTCAGAAAAAAAGAAAGGTGCAAATGAACTCAAATAGTTATGATGATTTAATAAAACTCAGCAAATACACATGACAAATTGTTAGGGCATTTTTAATATTTTAATCTCTTAGTGCTGCACTTTGGAACGATTTGCTTAATGCTCTATTTTTCGTTCCACTATGTTTTATTCTCCAATATGTGTAGTGCTCTTTCCAATTATGTTTGTTTAATGCTCTATCTTGATTTTTTTTTTCTCTTTGAGCTTTAAGGATGACAGATACCTCTATATAGAGAGAGCATTCTGCTCAGGTACTGATATAGTGAAAAAAATGTGAGAACAAAAGAGATATACAAGGAAAAAATTATATTATTATCACATAATATTTTGAGAGTTTTATTAGCTGAAGGGAGGTGTTTTTATTGTGGAGCTTAAGATTCAACTCTTGTTCAGAGTTGTTGAGTTACACATTTTTTGTGAAAAGTCTATTGTATCCTGGAGGGGACAAGTCAAAGAGAATATTGCTGGACCGATGAAAATATTTTGCTACAGTGGGCTTGAATCTCCTTAAAGAGAGCGAGATATCCGCACCTCTGTCTGAAGAATTATATTCTTCATTTTTATTTTTCAATTGTAATTTTGTAATATTATTGTAATTTTCACCAACAATTTTAAGGAGATACAGTATGGCTACAATTGAAAAAATTACGAATATCAAGATGGGAGATCTCAACAAGCTGTTTCGGTTAATGATAATCATTTCAAGAGGTGGAAGGGTAAAGTACTTTTTTATTTGAGTCTTCTTAATGTCTCTTATGTGTTAACAAAGAAGAATCCAAATAAAGTTGATATCATCTCCATGAATAATGATGAACACATTGCTCATCAAGAGAAATGTAATAAGTATAATGATGACTCCTATAAATGGCGGTATTATCTTCTTAATTGTCTATTTGATAACTTTTATGATTATTATGATAGAACTTACTTTGGTGCAAAGAAAATTTGGAAAGCCTTGCAGAATAAGTATGATACCGAGGAGGCGGGAGCGAAAAAATATGCAGTTAGCCGATTTTTTTGGTTCCAAATGGTGGACAACAAATTAGTGGTAGATCAAGCTCAAGACTTCATTATAATTGTTGGAGAGCTTAGATCCGAGGACATCAAAAGTGGGGACAACCTTATTATTTGTGGCATAATTGATAAACTTCCACCTTCTTGGAAAGAATTTCAAAAAACAATACGCTACAAACAAAAGGAAACCTCTCTTGAGTCGCTGATTATGAAAATCTGCATGAAGGAGGAGGCAAGGGGCCAGGAAGAACTTTTGAAGTTAAAAGAAAGCAACATCTAATCGAAGGTAAATTTAGTTACTTCGAATAATGTTAATCCTGATTCTAACAAAAATACCCATATTAAGCCTAAGAAGAAAAATTTTAAGAAAAAAAATGGTAGACCACCTAAGAAAAATAATGGTGAAAATAATCAAGCACAAAATCAATAATTTCAAGAAAGAGGATCGTGTTTTGTCTGTGGCAAGAGTGGGCATATTGCTCGATTTTGCAGATTCCAAAAATGTGGGCTTACACCACAGGCAAACATTATCGGAGAATCTTTTGTGGTGGTTATTATAGACATATTTATGGTTGAAAATGTTGATGGATGGTGGGTTGATTCTGGTGCAAATCGTCATTGTTTGTTATGACAAAGACTGGTTTAAAAAATATACTCCTTTTGAAGAACCTAAAACCATCATGCTTGGTGATTCTCATACTACTCAAGTGCCTTGAATGGGAGATGTCAAATTATGTTTTACCTCTAGAAGGGTATTAACTTTGAAAGATGTACTTTTTACTCCTTCCATGAGAAAAAAATTTGATATCTAGTTTTCTTCTTAACAAAGCAGCTTTAAACAGATTATTGAATATGATCAATATGTAATTTTGAAAAAGGGTATTTTTATGGGAAAGTGATATGCATGTGATGAGATGTTCAAATTGAATGTTGAAATGAATAAAGCTTCTACATCTGTTTATATACTTTCTTCTACTAATATTTGGCATGCTGGTTTGTGTCATATAAATGATCGATACGTTGGAACCATGAGTAGTTTAGGATTAATTCCAATGGTTAAAAAGGATTTTAAAAAGTGTGAGGCTTGTAGCAGAGCTAAAATCACTAAAAGGCCTCATTTTTAAGTTGAAAGAAAAACTAATTTATTAAAATTAGTTTACACAAATATTTGTGAACTTGGAGGAATTTTAACTCGTCGAGGAAATAAATATTTTATCACTTTAATTGATGATTTTTCTAAGTTTACATGTGTTTACTTAATGAAAAATAAAAGTGATGCTTTTGAGTATTTTAAAATCAATCTTCATGAAGTTGAAAATCGGTTTGGAAGAAAGATAAAAAGAATACGAAGTGTTAGAGGCCGTGAATATGATTCAAATGAGTTTAATTCTTTTCTTAGATTATTGGGAATAATTCATGAAACTACTCCTCCTTATTCTCCTGCATCTAATGGTATAGCAGAAAGGAAAAATAAAACTTTAGTTGAATTAACTAATGTCATGCTTATTGAGTCAAGTGCACCTTTAAATTTTTGGGATGAAGCTATTTTGACTGCTTGTTATGTGTTAAATTGTGTGCCTCATAAAAAGTACAAACTAACACATTTTGAATTGTGGAAAGGACACAAGCCAAATTTTGGGATATCTAAAAGTTTTGGATTGTCTAGCCTTAGTGAGGCTAATGGATCCCAAGATTACAAAATTGGGTAAGAAAGTTACTACTTGTGCTTTTCTTGGTTATGCTTCAAATAGTACATCCTACAAATTTTTTAATTTTGAAGATAATATTGTGATAGAATCAAGTGATGCTATATTTCATGAAAAATAAATTTCCTTTTGACTCTAAAAATAGTGGGGTCAAAGGATTGAACAAAATATTTTGGCACTACCTAGTTCTTCTTCTTTTACTTTAAATAATAAAAGTATTGATGATGATTTTGAGTTAAGCAGAAGTAAAAGAGCTAGAGTAGAAAAATATTTTGGTCCTGATTTTTATGTTTTTAATGTTGGAGATGACCCTCTCACTTTAAAAGAAGCTTTTTCTTTATATGATGCTATTTTTTGGAAAGAGGCTATAAATGATGAAATAGAATCACTAATTTCTAATAAAACTTGCAAGTTAGTTGATTTACCACCGGGTTATAAAACAATTGGTTGCAAATAGATTTTATGAAAAAAAATTAAAACCGAATGGAACTATAGATCAATATAAGGCTAGGCTAGTTGCAAAAGGTTTTAAGAAACTTGAAGGCCTAGAGTTTTTTGACACTTTTTCTCTGGTAATGAGAATTACATCCATTAGACTTTTAATTGACATTTCTGCAATTTTTTATTTGCAAATTCATCAAATGGATATAAAAATCGCTTTTTTAGATGCGAACCTAAATGAAGAGATTTATATGGAACAACCCGAAGGTTTTGTTGAAGCAGGTCAAGAAAGCAAAGTATGTAAACTTTCTAAATCCCTATAGCTTGAAACAGGCACCAAATCAATGACATGAAAAGTTTGGTTCCTGCATGATTGAAAATGAGTGTGATAAGTGTATATATCATAAGTCTTATAATAGTTGACATGTTATTATTTGCCTATATGTTGATGATTTATTGATCTTTGACTCTAATGTGAATATTATTGATGAAGCAAAAAATATCCTTAGCAACTATTTTGATATGAAAGATCTTAGAGAGGCAAATTTACTTGGAATAAAAATAACTAGAACATGAGATGAAATTTTCCTTGACCAGTCACATTATGTTGAGAAAATTTTGAGAAAATATAACTTTCTTGATTGCAAGCATGTTGTGACTCCTTTTGACTCAAGTGTTCACTTGCTTCCTGTACAAAGTGAAAACGATGTGATAAATCAAAAGGAATATGCTAGCTTAATCAGAAGTTTGAGATATGTGATTAATTGCACTAGGCCTGATAATGCATATGCGGTAGGAGTACTTAGCAGGTTTATTAGCAAACCAGGTAAAAAATATTGACATGCTATAACGAGAGTTATAAGATATTTACAACAACAACAACAACATATGCAGTGAAATCTCACAAGTGGGATCTGAGGAGGGTAGAATGTACGCAGACCTTACTACTACCTCATAGAAGTAGAGAGGTTGTTTCCTGAGAACCCTCATCTCAAAACCCATAAGCAGAAAGGACTAGATATGATAAAACTTAAAGGAAAGCACATGACAATATGAAAATATAATACAATTAACACATACACCACAAATAATGACAATACATGCTAGAAAAAAAATACTACTACCTTACTAGACCCCCTGACTGGGTAACCACTTAAACCTACCAACCAATTAGCCTACTATTTTAATTTGCGACCTTCACTTCTTCCTATCTAGGGTCATGTCCTCAGTGAGATTAAGTTTCGCCATATCATGTCTAATCACCTCCCCCCAGTACTTCTTCGGTCTACCTCTACTCCTCTGTGTAGCTCCCAAAACTAACCTCTCACACCTCCTAATAGGAGCATCAATACTCCTTCTCTGCACATGTCCAAACCATCGCAGTCTCGCTTTCCTCATCTTCTCAGCCACAGGGACCACCTTTAGTTTCTCTCGAATGGTTTCATTCCTAACCTTGTCACTCCTAGTGTGACCACACATCCATCTCAACATTCTCATCTCTGCAACATGCATCTTCTGGACATATGCATTTTTGATTGGCCAACACTCCACCCCATGCAGCAAAGATGGTCTAACCACCAATCTGTAAAACTTACCTTTGAGTTTAGGTGGTATCTTCTTATCACATAATACTCCCGATGCAAGTCTCCATTTGGTCCAAGATATCCTAATATGATGTGTGACATCATCATCGATATCACCACTATTCTGGATGATGGACCCCAGATACTTAAAGTTTTCCCTCTTGGGAATAGGTTGAGTGGCAAGCCTCACATCACAATTTGCTTCATCCCTCTTAACACTGAATTTGCACTCTAAGCATTCAGTTTTAGTCCTGCTCAAATTGAATCCTTTGGATTCCAAGGCGTGTCTCCAGGCCTCCAACCTGTCGTTAACTTTAGTCCGGGTCTCATCAACCAGTACTATGTCAGTTATAAGATATTTAATTGGAACAAAAAATTATAGTTTGCTTTATATAAAATATCCTGCTGTACTTGAAGGCTTTTGTGATGCAGATTGGAACACTTTATTAGGTGATTCATGTTCTACCACTGGTTATATTTTTAGTTAGATAATGGTGCTATTTGTAGGAAGTCTAAACAGCAAACTATTATTGCTAACTCTACCATAGAGACTGAGTTAATTGCTTTAGCTTCAGCTAGTGAGGAAGGAAATTGGTTGAGAGATTTGTTATTTCAAATACCTTATTTTGAAAAATTAATTCCTCCTATTTTAATACATTGTGATAGCACCGCTGCAATTGGTAGAGTTTAAAATTGTTATTACAATGGTAAATTCATACCTATAAGGAGAAAACATAGTAATGTAAGATCATATTTGACAAATGGTACCATTAGTGTTGATTATGTCAAATCTTGTGATAATCTTGCAGATCCTCTTACTAAGGCCTTAACAAGAGAGAAGGTCTGGAGTACATCGAGGGGGATGGGATTGAAGCCTATAAATTATTGAGTGATATATGAGGAAACCCAACCTAGAGACTATAGATCCTATAACCAGGTTCAATGAGAAGAACGGATCATAGGATGACTCGTTGTGAAGAATGCACTATTATTTATTCTCTCCCTATGGTGTGAGTGTATTATTTCCTATAGTTAATTGTGGAGGCTAAATTTAAAAAACTCTTAGTGAAAATTTGTAGCCTGTATGGGTGGAGTGTAAATTATACAGGAACACTCTTGAGAAATTTCACCTATATGAGTGTAGAAGTAGGCCACTTCCTATGAAAACTGGCCTCATTCTCAAAGACACTCATGAAACCGGGATAGCACAAGGTAGTAATGTGCTGGCTATAAAGCTCATATCAACACCTTGATTATTATATGTGAGCAGTAATATTTTATTTCTCTTAAGCAGTCATAGTTCAAGTGTCACGACCTAACCTATAGGCCGTGACTGGTACCCGATAGGGGCACCTAGACAATCTTATCAAACCAAACTCAGATTATAGTCATCTTATATTTTACAGAAATTTCGGCAGAGTTTCCTCTATTTTATTGACTAGC
>DF359238.1:44011-79323 GCA_000787875.1 Solanum virginianum | reverse complement strand
AGTTCTCCTCAGGAAGAAGGGGGTATTGGAGTAAGAAACCTTCATGATATTTGTTCTTCTCTACAATACAAACAGTGGTGGAGATTCAAGTCTGATGATTCTCTATGGGGTCAATTTTTAAGAGCTGAATATTGCCAAAGAGCTTATCTTGTGGCAATCCTTGGTATGCAAGTATCTATCTAGAAACAAAGAGGAGGTTGAAAACTTCATTACTTGGAGGATCAATTCAGGTTCTTATTCATTTTGGTGGGATGATTAGCTGGGAATTGGACCTCTTTCTAAGTACCAACTGATAGTGTCACACTCAACAATGTTCAAGTAGCTGATCACTTGAATAATGGACAGTGGAATGAAATAAAGATAAGATAGCATGCCTTGTGTTATTAATCCCTCAGATTCTACAGTTCAAGATCAATTATAAGCCAGGAATTCCTGATGAAGTAGTATGAAAACTAACAGAAAATGGTAAGTTTTGTACTACCTCTGCCTGGAATCAAATTAGAATGGAAAAAGAGAAGAATCAGTTGTATGAACTCATTTGGAATAGGTACATTCCTTTTAAGATCACTTTCTGGAGAGCTTTAAGGTTGAAACTACCTACTAGTGGCATGATAACTATTTTTGGAATAGATCCTGTTGAGTGTTGTGGTTGTACCAGGCCAGGAATGGATGATATTAACCATATAATTATGGCTGGGAATTTCGCAAATCAGATTTGGCATTACTTCTCTGATTCTGTTGGCATCAGTCATAGACCTACATCTCTTCAAGGTCTGTTGATCTACTGGTGGAACAGGAAATTCAAGAATAATGTTCAAAAAAAAACATTAACTCAGTCCCTCCCAATCTTTATCTGCTAGAACCTGTGGAATAGATGTTCTGCAAAATATGGAGCAAAAAAAAAATCTAACACTGTGAGGGTTAAGTTTCTGATCATTAGGGACATTACTCACTTGTTAATTTCTTGGCCTGTTAACTGGACTAATCTAATCACACTAGTGGACAGTTCTACGCATGAAATGAAGATCAGTACTATGGTGTGGCAGCCTCCTCATGATGCTATCATGAAACTCAACACAGATGGAAGTGCATTAAACAACCCAGGCAGCATAGGTGGAGGTGGGATTCTCAGAGATTCTCGAGGCAACATGGTATATGTTTTCACTATTCCATTAGGTGTTGGTACTACTAATCAGGCAGAGGTACAAATAGCAACGTATAGGCTGCTTTGGTGCATTAATCATGGATATCGAGATGTAGTATTAGAAGTTGATTCCCAATTACTTAGTACTTAGATCAATTCTGGTTACTGGTTCAATTCATAACTGACCTTCAAGAAGTGACTACCAGATTTAGTAGTTTCACATGTCTTCATACCTACAAAGGAGGGAATGGTACAGCAGATTTGCTTGTAAAATAGAGCCACAAGTCTGATATTGGGCAAATTACTACTTATATCAGCAGCTTTCATAAGAATCAAGGGTTCATATTTGATGGACAAAATGGGGTTGATTAATTTCAGATGAAGGAACTTGGTATTGATGTAACTCTTCCTGTTGATATGTATAGTGACAGTAAAGCAACCCTACAAATGGCAGCCAATCCGATGCTTCATGAGGGGACAAAACACATAGAGAATGACTGTCAGCTTATTAGAGAGAAGATCACTCAAGGCTTGATAGTCACCAACTACATTGCTACCAGAGACTAGCCTACAGATATACTAACTAAAGGTTTATCCAGAGTTAAACATAAGCTTTTAAACCCCAAGCCAGGCATATTAAACTCGTCGATCGGTTGGTTTGCTGTTGGAGAGACCGAGTTGATTGATCCAGATGTGATTCAGCAAGCAGTGGATGAGGTGAAACTCATTCAAGAGCGATTGTTAGCGGCCAGAGTCGACAGAAATCATATGCAGATAATCGCCGTCGACATTTAGAGTTTCAGGTTGGTGATTGGGTATTTCTTAAAGTATCACCTATGAAAGGTGTTATGAGGATCGGTTAGAAGGAAAAACTCAGTCCAAGATACATTGGGCCATATCAGATTATTCGTAGAATAGGCAAGGTTGCCTATGAATTAGCTCTACCAGCTGATTTGGAATCGGTACACCTGGTATTCCATGTTTCTATGTTTCGTAAGTGTGTTGGTGATCCTTCCAGAATTTTCCCTATGGATGATATTCAGGTCACAGAAGAACTGTCTTATGAAGAGCAGCCCATAGCCATATTGGGTCGTCAGGTAAGAAGGTTACGAAATAAAAATGTGGCTTCGGTTAAAAAAAACAATAACAAAGAGAAAATGACCTGGGAAGCAGAAGAGCAAATAAAGAAAAAATATCCTCACTTGTTTCCAGTGTCTACAGGTAATTCAATCTTTCGCTGAACTGTGTTGCTTGATAAGTAAATTTTGAGCGTTGAGTGTTTTGTTGTGGTAGTTGAAAGGGAACTCCCCCTAAATTGTTTATATGACTTTTAAGGCCGGTCTAACATTCGAGAATGAATGTTCTAAGGGGGGAGGATGTTAGGACCCTTATGTCCTTAATTGGATTGATTAAGAAAAGTTTTGGACTGAAAGTGAAATTTTGCAAAGTTGGATTCTTGAAAGAATTTAGTAATGTCACTTTAATTGTGTTGGAAGCTAATTGGTGCAAGTATGTGGTGTGACCATGTGTATTTGACCAAAAGTTTGTCTAAATATATATAAAAAAAAAATTCTTATCTTCACCTAAATGTATATATTGGTATGTTTTCCAGTTTTGAAAATGTGATTAAATGATGTTACATGGAGCTATTGTTGTTATATTAGCATTAGAATTGATTATTGATGTTGTTGGGGTGTTGTTGTTGTTGTTGTTGATTGATTCGAGCCAAGATGGATTCTCGGGGTGGCTTAATTTTAAGGGGAGATGCTGCCCAAATTTTTGTAGAAATTAAAGGCAAGAATGGGAATGTAATGCCCAAAAAGGTCTTTAGCTAATTGTTGGCATTGTTATAAATTGTTTGTAGACTTTGGACATCCCGAAGCATAAGTTGGAGTTGGTTTGCAGTTGGATTGTTTTGGAGGACGTTTGAGGTATGTAAAACAAACTTACCTTTTTGGCATGGCTTAGCTAAAAATAGGTTATGATATGAACTCTATTCCCGCAATCCAAACTTGAGTATAATTCGTATTTGTTCCTTGGCATTTTTATGATATTCTGTCATAATCTTGACTCTTGTGTCTTTGAAATTTGTAAGTTGCAAGAATATGGGAAATTTGATTAATTTTGTAAGAATTTATTCCTTAATGATTTCGAAACGATAAGTGTCCATATTTTTTGAAAGGAAGCTTGGATTGCGTTGAAACAGTTTTGAAATTTCTCATAGGAGTTGTATGGTCTAGAATGAGTATGTTCCTCGTAAGTTAGGCCAATTCGGGTTTACATCAGTCGTGGGACCCGCGATGCCCTTTTTTAAGCAAACCTTGGTAACTTTGAAAGAATTGAAATAAATCCTATTTGATTTCGAATATGAATATTTTACTTATCTTTTGGGATTTATGATAATGATTTTATGCATATGATTACTCACGACTCTGCTCGTGCCTATGATGATATCGTTCACTAGTTCCCAGGCCGGTTGTTTATCGTGCGCATTGTGATACATATATTCGGATGTTATGTTGTGTTTGGCGGGTCAGCTTGCCCAAGGGCCGGGCTCCACTTAGATTGAGGTTATAAGGTACTGGGCTTCTGATATGTATGGCATTATACCCTTTTGTGAGATGTGACGGAGATTTCGAAGATTTGAACTATCTTGTGTTACGTTGTGGTATGGCGCAAGTTTGGAGGTCGCCATCATTCTTGTGCGTTATGCATAATTTGGTATTTTGAAAATAAACATTTTGATGTTTTGGATATGCATTTGATTCACATACTTCTGGTGGATTATTACTCTGATTTATATTCTATACATTCTGCTTTGCATACTCGGTACGTATTTTGTATTGACCCCCCTCTCTTCGTGGGCTGCGTTTTCATGCCCGCAGGTACCGATGTACAGTTTGGTAACCCACCAGCTTAGGACGTCTTTCTGCCGTTTGAAGTGCTCCCCTACTTCGGAGCCGACTTTTGGTGTGTGTATGTATATATGTATATTTTTGTTTGTTGCATTATGTATATCTATTCAGGTGTACGATGGGGTCCTGTCCTATCTTATGATTCTGTTAGTCTATTTAGATGTCTGTGGATACATACACGTGTGGGTTGTGCCCAGTCTGTTTGATTAAGACCTGCATGATGTTTTGCTAGGCAATTTTACCTGCCGTAGCAGCCTTGTCAGCCTATATATGTCTATGTGATATTCTATTGGCTCTGTCTGAATTCTGTTGGTATATTCTGATATGCAAGTCATTTTGGGATACTCAGTAAAACTGGAGAAAGTCTGCCGAAATTTTTGTAAAATGAGACATCTGTTGGTAATCTAGCTTGCATTTGCATTTGAGGGTACCATTCGTGCCCTAGTCACGGCCCACGGGGTTGGGTTGTGACATTTTATGAAAAGGAGAAATATAATTCAAGCTTCCTAAAAAATTTTAAAGTTGTGTCTTGTCAGTTATAACATTAGAAAATTTTGAGGTAAAATCAATAACTCGTTGAATAGGGATTATTTTTCCTTGACAAATATTATGTCCTAAAAATATGACCTCAGTTTGGAATAAACTCATGATTAACCAATATTTGGAAGAAGTTAAAAGAAACTTATTTAAAAATCTGGATGACTATGATCAGTCTGACACTATAATGAAGAGTGGAGTAGCCAATGTAGCCAGTGATGATATCACCAACTTGCAGGATGCACAAGACGAAGACATAATGACAGATTCTTAGATGGCGGATGGTTAAGAAAAATCAAAGGCAAGGATAAAATATAAGAAGATCAACTCGCACTCAAAGACGGATTCAATAATGGAGGCAGCATACGAGATATTCTTCCAGGAAATAATATTTATTTCTCAAAATAGTGTAATTTATGTATTTTGTATGTATATGGTACAAATTTTCTTTAAACCTAGCACCCATAGATGGGACTCACTAATACTATTCATGGGACCCATTGTATAGCAACGTAAGACCCCATGTTACTATTTACTACTGTAGAGGGGCCTACGTAGATGCATTATGTCCCCTCTTACTTCTATATAAAAAGGAGAAGAATGAACCTTGAGGGGCATTCAGAAAATCCCCTCTCTCTCTAGATACTCCTCTCTCTAAATTCAATGTGCAA
This sequence comes from Solanum virginianum, assembly GCA_000787875.1. NCBI lineage: Eukaryota > Viridiplantae > Streptophyta > Magnoliopsida > Solanales > Solanaceae > Solanum > Solanum virginianum. The sequence continues at coordinate 74,056 of DF359238.1, read as the reverse complement.
TAAGTTTTCCAACAATAAAACAATACTTGTTCCGGCAAGGCTCTGACCTAATAGGTACTATTTCGATCTAATGCTTTTATCATATGGTCCATCTGATTGTTGTGCGGACTACCGCCAGCCATGTGGAGATCCTGAAAATTGGTATCAGAGCCTAGGTATTCCCTAGAAGTTATAAGTTGAAAGGCTAAGTATCTGACATAGGTATATCTTGCTTCTCTATGGATACAGGAGACACTAGTATAAAAAATGAAAGAATTGAAGAGGTAGATATATCTCAAGATCTTGCTTTGTTAAACAAATGGACTATCCCTAAAATAGATATTAAGACTATTTATAATTATGGCTGGTTTGATAAACTATCTGCTAAACAAGTTATAAAAACAAGTGAAGAATCGCTAGCTTTAAATTCTTCTGAACAGACCATAAGATTGTTGGAAAAATGTGATATTGACCATTATAAACGGCAGTACCATTTTATGCATATTGACATGGTTCAAATTGCTTTTAAACCATTAACTTTTAAAGGATTACCCTAGACATTCTTGGCAGCTGATGATTATATAACCAAAAATTCATAATAAAAACTGATGTGCAATCTTTTAAATATATGTTTCATAAAGATTTTAAACACGATGCCTCAAAAATGATGTTTGCAAGGTGGCAAGCTCAACTAGCCCCTTTTGATTTTGAGATACACTATAAGAAGGGGATTGAATTGATTTTTATGTTGGGAGTATTATAGTGATTTAACGTTCAAGTTAGGGACTTTAAGCACTTTGCAAAATCAATTATATCGAGAAATAATGTTATAATCCAAAAATATAATTGAAAATAACTAGAACTTTAGCATTATTACATTAATAAAACTTCTTGAGATAAATTTATAATACAATTTTTTTTATATAGAAAGAACTTAATAATTGTAAGTATTTTATTGACATTAATATAAAGATATTGTCACTCGACAGTGTACCTTAGACGTGGCCGACACTCGGAGATTATTGCTTGTCTCCAAGCGAACTACTTAGTCTCATCACATCCAGTCATTCAATCACTAATCCATCAGCGGAAGACTAAAGATAACAAAGGGGCAATCTAAGTGTCAAAAAATATAAATAAAATAGGCTAGTTAGAGAAAAGCTAGCTTAATAGAATCACAACTCAACAACTTGACACTCTATTCTATGAAGCCTCTATCACTATCAAGTGGTGTAAATGACAGACAAATAGCTACCTCAACTCAAAAGTAAAGCTAGTCTAACTCAAGTTTGAAAATAAAAAACGATCCTCCGAAGTAAGTGAGGCTCACCAACTCAGCTGAATGCAAAGATCCTCAATGGTGCGCCTGTTGACAATCTCTAGTACCTGCCTCTGCATCATAAAATGATGCAGTCTAAAGGTGATATCAGTACATGAAATGTACAAGTATGTAAAATGGCTGAATGAAATAGATACAGGTAGAACAATGTAGAAATAATATCAACTCAGAATGTACTCAATCAAAATGTAAAATGTCTATCTAAAGCACGAATAAGGAGAAGACAAGTGACCCATCAATACCAATCAAACCTCATAACTCAACTCAACTCAGAGCACTATTAGTGTAGGGTTTATTTGGGAGTTTCTCTTATCCGACAACAATCACCTATGAGCCAGTGATTGTACAATAATCCCATTGATGTTACCACAATCATTCCGTACTTGCCAAGTAAAGAGCAACTCAGACCCACAAGGGGTCTGGCTTTAAAGTCTTTTATTACTTTCAGGGACTTTACATAAAGAGGGAACCTCTAATATGATGTTTCAATCCTTACCTTTGCTTGGCGATGTAGTTAATGAGTGCGAGTGAGACTCACTCTTACTCATTATGGTGCTCGATACTCCTCCCAAGACTCAATGCTCACATGGTCTTTTAGCTCAATAACTCATCTCAATTAGTCTCGTAGAGACTCTTATCATCTCAATAACTCAACTCAATTAGTACTTTTGGCGTAACATCTCAATCATCTCATCAACTCAGTTCTCATTTAATAATTCAAGGACTCAGATCAACTATAAAAAGATAGTTGATTAGACAAATCTCTAGAATTCAATTATGAATACTCATGGGACCATCAGTTCTATTAACTCCTCATCATGCTCACATCACAAACAAAATCAACATTCTCAACTCAAGGCTCTGGACTCAATCCCTAGGTCCATTCATGCATTCTTTCACAAATAACATACTGGGCTTATGAAATAACTCATGTAAAAACATGTATTTAGTAAAACAAGTTTATGATGATCATCAATATATGAAATTCTTGTTATATATATATATAATTTGCAAGAAAATATTCAAGAAATATGTATGAAGACTCATGATATTCATAACTTCTCTATTACCATTAATTGCCATATGGAAGAACAATTTTATGCTTTAGTTTAGACTTCTTGTGTGGAGTTTTGACAATCAACTTCTCAAGAAGTTAGCCTCAATCCTCTGAACCCTGGCTCTTCCTATCTTCTCCTTAGCCTTAGTCTTTCTTAGGAGTTTATAAAGGCTTAGGAATGGATAGTAGTACCCTTTTTATACTCAAAACAGTCTAATTTGATCGTATTTTAAGTTCAGGAGGGGTTGGAACGGTCTGGAATGTCCCTTGTGAAAAATTGAAAAAATTTGCACTTCAGGGAACCAAGTCCGCAATGCGGACTTGGCCATTTTTGGGATCTTTTCATCAAAAATTCTTCGATAGAGTTTTCTAATCCTGTAGAAAATATTGGGATCACATCTAAGTGTAAGTCTGCTACAGGTCCGCGTCACACACTTGTCACACATATTTATTAGAAATTGTTTTTGCATCAAAAAATTGTCTTTTGATCCGATTTCTCTAAAAATGAACCAAGACTATTTCCCCGCTCAATTTTTCAAGTTGATTGCATTTCCAGCCTTGAATTTGCCATCAAAGTTTGGGAGGATGCAATATGTGAACATCTCTCTTCTAGAGGTATTTTGATAATTTTATTGGGTGTTACATTATCTCCCCTTTGGAATCAATCATCCTCGGATGTGAGTAAAAATGGATAACAAGGCATGAATACCAATTAAGGCTCCTCTTAATACTCACTCAACGAATCAAACTCTCGACTTCTCAACAATCTAAACAATCTCTAGACTCGGCAATAGACATATCAACTCAGGAATAGACAAATTAGTTCAGATCATGAGTAAGGACATTCCTTAGACATTCTCACTATCAGGCACGAATAGAAAATTGGAACTCAATCCAACTGAATCATTTCAACACCTTGACAATCATTTACTAGCACTCAAAAAGGAAGTCACTGGTTCAAATCGAGAATGTGACTATCATGATATACAAGACTCTATCGATACTCTCAAGCTTAGCACCTCATCTTGACTATAGCCTTTTTAATGGCACTACACTACTTCAACTTAAGCGTATAACTCCTATTCAACTCTTTTTCTATCCACATCATCTTATTCTGTTCATACCTAACTCTAAGCCTCAAGGTGCTAGTACTAGGATGATCATACTTACACATGTCTAAACCCTTGAAATCTATGTCTCATATCCCCATAATAACCTTTATTAGAGAATATTGCTCATTCTCATCACCTTAATGCACTCACATAATAGTAATCACACATTCAAGCCTATCACTTTAACCACTTTATGATTTCTCTTAGGTCAACATCACTTGAGAATCTTCAAGTCTACCATAGCACATCTACACCCTCAATCGCATGAACTCTTGTCATGAGAGACACTAACATTCCTTTACCTATCTATTACACTCATTGAGATTTCTCTAACTCCCCCTCGACGTCCATAACCTTATAAGGACACAGAATCACATCGTCAGTAGAATCAGGAACACTCATTCTCTCTCATCAACCATCACTCTTCTACTATCATCAACATTCATATCAAGAATGGAAATCAAGATCACTCAAAGGGCTTAGAACTAAAGGTCATTAGCATGATTCAATCGAGAAACCTTATCTGAGAACTTTCATAACGGTGTATGATATCCCTCGCCTATCAAGACTCATTTTGAGTTCACATAACTATACATAGTGTGAAACTTTGATCACATCTAATTCAGCATAGGGCTTTAAACTCTTAGATCAATATGGTAAGATCAAAACTGCTAAAAAAAGTCATTTTCCCTCATTATCGATGCTCAACATGAAGGAGAATCAACAAGTGTTACATGGGACTAGGCTAGGGGCATGCTGGATATACACCAGATGAAAGTAGAGTATTATCTCACTGAAGAAAAGGAACATATGATATGGCAATGAATTTACATTTCATCTTGATGAACCCAATCACTATCGAGAACTCGAGACCTACTTTGGTTTATCACCTCATTATCTTTCCCTTAGCTCAAGGCCATCTCTCTAAATTAGTGAATCAATTCTCTTTTCTAAGCTATATGCACGTATCTCTACACGGTCGGGGATCAGTACCCATAAGAACATCTTAAACTCTTCTGTTATGTTATAGTTGCCTATATATAAATGCCACTAAGACTCTCTTCAAACATTCCACTCTTAGCTTCCTCCTGTATTTATGGAAATCTTTCTCTATTTGTTGCTCCTAATGGCATACATAACCACTTTCCACAACTTGTATAGTCTAACCTCTTTTTTTTGCCTTCTAACACTCAACTTCTATGTTCCCATAAATTCATTTGTATAAGACATAGGCTATAATGAAAAACTCATCATCATCTATCCATAAGCCCAAATCAACTTAGTCACTCGGGATGATTAAGAATAATTACATTAGTCTACTCCATATTGACCACTCAAAGTACTGTCTAGGTTCTTACCACCGTGAAAACTTAGAGTTCCACATAACTTTACACTATCATAAATATATATCTTCAACCTCTTCTTATCTAATGAGCTATCCTCAATTAACTATTCCTACCTAGGGGGCACTTGTACCCTGCCTAGAACATCACTTTCCTTACAAATTAGCATCTTTATCTGAAACATACACTATAGCAAGCCTCTTAGAACAAATATCCAAATAAGACTATCACTCTCACGATGATATCTCCTCTTTCACACCACTCCTTAAAATTCAAACTCCGGGTCTAGTACTAACGTATGCATCACACACTTCCCTAATATCATTCGAACTTACAACTACTAGGTAAAACTTTTTTGGGAGCCTAAGCCCACTAAAATCTCATAGTGAGTATTTAATCAACACATTCCCTCCTCATAACTCAGTCCCACTCACCTATTCATTACACCTCCTTATTTGACTAAACTCATAACTCAGTAAATCTCATGGATTCTCATTTAAGAATCATAAGCCTAATTTAGATCTATCACATTGAAAGCACTATGATCCCCTATTCAACATCAATACTTTATCCTCAATGGTACGAATACTATAATAGATCAACATAAACCTCCTTCTAGTTTTGAGTATGGTCTAACACATTTTGATAGTAACTCTTTCTCTATACCTCATTATGAAAATCAAGGGGGTACCTACTATTCTTTCATAAAAACTTATGGTAATTGACTCATCATCCCGTTACTAACCTAATGGACATATAGCTCTAGCCACAAGCCTCAATCAACTATCACTCTCACTATCTCATCCCTTCGTCTTTATCATCGTTATTCTAGTTCTGTAATGACATCTTTACTATTGGTTTACAAAATCTCAATTCAAACTCTTAGGTGGAATTAAACTCTTTAGAGCATAGTTTCTCTCTCATGGACAACATCAAAATCAAGTAGACTCGAATCATACCTGCTATGACATCTGGGGAGACATCCAGAGAATCCTCCTTATCTTGATAATCACCCATGGTATATAGTAGGTCTGTGGCCCTATTTATGCCAGAAGTAGCACCTTTTTTATCTTCTCTAACTGATAATGCTGATGTATAAGTTTGCGCCCTATTGGACCACATTAGATATTTCCTCTGGAAGGTACCCTCTTGGCAAAAATTGTAACATCCAACACTCCTTTCACGACATTTTCCCAAGTAGAATTTTCCACATGTGGTACAAGGTGGCTTGCATTGGGAACTTTGAGAAGCATTAGCCTGTGACTGAGGTCCCTAAGCTCTGAAGTTATGAGGCCTTGTTTGAAAGTAACTCCCATTTCTATTCCACCTCGACCTCTTAAACTCATGTGAGCTCATCCTTATGAACTCACGAACCCTGAATGTACTTGGAATACCTCGCTTGCCTGCTCCCTGTCTAGCAACTAGTGTTTCACAACCTGGGTCAAAGTCTGGATAGCCTAGCAAAGTTCAGCATTACTGATGTCAGCCTGTGATGACTGCACATCAAGGACAATTAGGCCTATCGATTCATCCTAATTCTGTGGGTCAGGTTGGTTAGCATTTTATCTAGCTAGACTCTCTTTCACTTTATTAGGTCTTCTTCAAAACATGATCACATTTCTGTAAAGCATAACACATGAAATAGAAGAGAGCTTTCATAAAGTATAACTCGATAGCATAATTTAGAACATGAATGAAATGAGATAATTCCTAATGTCCTATAGCCTCTCTATTATAGATGTGGAGCTCTTCATACCAATAATAAAGACTCTACTAGACATAGCTTCATAGACTCCCTATGACACTTGAACTTTGTGCTTTGACTGGCACTCAGAGACAATTACTAGTCCCCAAGCGATCCACCTCGCTTTGTTACATCCATTCATTCAATAACTAATCAATCAGAGGAAGACTAAATATAACAAATGGGCAATATAAGCCTCAAAATAGTATAAATAAAATAGGCTAGTCTTAAAGAACCTAGCTCAACAGAATCTCGACTCAACAACTCGACTTTAATCTATGAGCCCTCTATCGTTATCAAGTAGTACCAATGGTAGACCCATGGCCACCTCAACTCAAAAGTAAAACTAGTCTAAATCAATTCTGGCTCTATAAAGCTAGATAAAATAAAATAGGATCCTCCAAAGTAAGGGAGGCTCCCTAACTCAGCTTAATGCAAGGATACTCAACTGCGACTAATGAGGATCTCTAGTACCTATCTTTGCATCATAAAATGATGCAGTCCAAAGATGACGTCAATATATGAAATGTATGAGTATGTAAAATGGCTAAATGAAATAGATACAGGGAGGATAATATAGAAATAACATCAACTCAGAAGATAGTCAATCAGAATGTCAAATGTCTATCTAAAGCAAGAATAAGGAGTAGACAAGTGACTTATCAATACCAATCGAACCTCATCAATCAACTCAACTCAACTCAGAGTACTATCAGTGTGGGGCCTATTTGGGAGTTTCTCTAGTCCGACAATAATCACTATGACCTGGTGATTGTAAAACAATCTTGATAGTATTGCCATAACCGTTTCATACTTGCAAGGTAAAGAACAACTCAGACCCATAAGAGGCCTGGCTCTAAAGTCCTCTATTGCTTTCAAGGATTTTAACTTATGAGAAAAACTCTAATGTGATGGTTCAATCCTTAACTACATTTGATGACGTAGTTAATGAGTACTAGTGGGACTCAATCTTACTTATTTTTGTGCTTGATACTCATTCCAAGACTCAATGCTCATAAGACCCTTCAACTCAATACTCATCTCAGTCAGTCTAGTAGAGACTCTCATCATCTTAATAACTCAACTCAATTGGGTGTTTCGGCCTAATATCTTAATTATCTCATCAACTCAGTTCTCATTTAGGAACTCAAGGACTCAGATCAATCATAAAAAGATAGTCGATTAGACAAATCTCTAGAATTCAATTATAAATACTCATGGGACCATCAGTTCTATTAACTCCTCATCATGTTCACATTGCAAAAAAAATCAACATTCTCAACTCAAGGATCTAGACTCAATCCCTAGGTCCGTTCATGCATTCTTTCAAAAATAACATATTTGGCTTATGAAAATAAGTCATGTAAAAGCATGTATTTAATAAAATAAGTTTATGATAATTATCAACATATGAAAATACTTATAATATATATAAAATTTACAAGAAAATATTCAAGAAACATGTATGAAGACATGATACTCACAACTCCTCTATTACTACCAAGGGGTGCACATCGAAGAACAATTCCATACTTTAGTTTACCCTAAAATACTTGGTATGGAGTTATGACAATTGGCTTCTCAAGATGTTAGCCTCAATCCTTTGAACCCTAGCTCTTCCTCTCTTCTCTTAAGCTCTAATCTTCGTTAGGAGTTTAGAAAGACTTAAGAATGGGTATTAAAACCCTTCTTATGCTAAAAATTACTTATTTTTATCATGTTTTAAGTTTAGGAGGGGTTGGAAAAGGTTTGGAATGCCCCTCACATAAAACTAAAAATTTGCACTCCAAGGAACCAAGTCCACAACACAAAATTGGTGATTTTTGGGGGGGTTTTTTGGTTGAAAATTGTCCGATCGAGTTTTCTAATCTCGTAGAAATATCGGGATTACGTCTAAGTGCAAGTCCACAATAGGTTCACAGCACACACCTGTAACGCACTCCTACTAGAAATCGTTTTCGCATCAAAAAGTTTTCTTTTGATCCAATTGATCTAAAAATCAACCAAGACCATTTTTTTTGCACTCAATTTTTTATGTTGATCGCATTTCTGGCCTCGAATTTGCTATTGGAGTCTCGAAAGATGCCTTATGTGAATATCTCTCCTCTAGGGATATTTTGGTAATTTTATTGGGTCTTATAGATATATAAATTTAATTAGATTACATATGACCGCGCGAAGCGCGAACTAATTACCTTTTCTGTGTGTGTATGCCGATTGAGTATACTAAGTTTGTTTTACTATTTGCTTATCATAATTTAAAATATTTATATAAATTTTTGGTATTTAAGAAGTGTTTAAATTGTTATAAGAAAGTTTCTAATACTAAATTGTTACCTAAAATAGCGAGTAAAACTATTTAACCTATTTAGATTAGTATTCTATATGACTAGCAAGTAGGGTCGAATTTGATAACAAATTCATGCATATAAAGAAAAGAAAATAACTATAAGTTTCATCATCATGATTGGACAAATAAAAAAAGAAAATAATTTAGTCATATGAGAAATTTGGACTTCTAAATCAAATTATACTTTTGTTAGGTTAGGTTAAATTTTAACGTTCTAAATTTTAATCGTAGACCAATGTAGTAGGTTCATAAGTTAGGTTAGGTTAGGTTAAATTTTAAACATTTGAATTTTAATTGTAAACCAATGTAGTATGTCATTATCAAGCTTCCTCTTTTCATAATTTTAATTTTTTTTCCAACTATGGCTTGTCCTACAGAAAATTTATTAACCCTCCTCTTTGTTATTTGTGTTCACCCAACAATTGCTTCCTCCTATCATGTGCATGTATCCATAAAATTGATTTTTAATGATGCTCATTGTCAAGTTTGATAGATTTCATGAAAATCATGCTTAAATTACATTATTGCATTCTTGTTGGGTTCTTAGATATCCACTCTACTCTACTCGAACTAGCTTTTATCTCATTTGAGGACGAATGTTTCCAAGGGGAAATTATGATATCTTGCAAGTCTAAAGTTGGACTACACAAGAAAAAGGGAAAACATTGTAAAAATGATCTTATTGGAATTTACCTAAACTCAATTGAACTTTGGTCCACATCAAAGAGGCTGACACGACGCGCCCCTGTGTAAATTTTGCACAGTTTTTCCTTGTCCGATCCAAGGCTTTTGGGTCTTGGAACCAAGCCTTCCCATATGTGAAAATACCTATACTTAGCCTTATTTTACCCTCATATCATTCCCTACATTCCCAACTACTCTCCCAAACACTTAGACAATATTTCATCTCCAAATTTTAAGTCCTAAAACTCAATTCGGATCTAAGGATTTCACTCAACATTCAAGTCTCCATCTCCAATCTTCTTCAAGGATTCTCTAAGAGCTTAGGTATGTAGGTTTCTTTCATCGGTTCCATTCGCCCATGATGCCTAAGCTTCCTCTTACCCTAAATTGCACGATTTAAAGTTGATTTACTAATGAGTCTTACTTATGATGAATTTAACTACACATTGTGTTGGAGTTTATGAACTTGTGACTGTTTTACTATGTTTTGGCCTATAAATCTAAGATTTATTGTGAAATTTGATGAGATTTGATGAAGGGTTTTGATGTCTATTGCTTGAGGGTGCTACCAAGTATCTATTCATGATTTTACATTGAATTTTCTAGCATGATAACACTCTTGAATTGCATGGTTTTATACTAGCATTACACACCTGCTAAGTGTTTGATAAAATGTCCAGTTATGGGTTCTTGAGATGTTAAGTGTCTAAAACATGACATATGAGTTGAATGACTTTATAATGGTGATGAGAATTCCTATATGATTTATTTTCATGAAAAAGTACCTATGGGTCTAACCTCAATTTTAGAGCAAGCGATTAGCAATTTTACTTTCGCAATTTTGCTTATACAGTGTCTGTCCGCGATGGCACCACAATGCGCCTCCATCATGGACATGTGTAAATTTAGCCTATGCAACAGGTCCTCATCACGGACTTGTGTAAATTCTACCCAGTTATTTTCTTATGGTCCAAGGCTTTTAAGTCTTGGGCATAAGTGTCCCCAAACGTGAATATACCTATACTTAGCCATCTTTCACCCAAATATCATTCTAAACATTCCCCAATACTCACTCAAATACTTTGCCAATATTTAACCTACTAAATTCAAGTCTCAAAAATCCTTTCTGGATCTTAAGGATTGCACTTAAGCTTCAAGTCTCCATTTCTAATCATCATCAAGTTCATCTCTAAAGTTAAGGTATGTGGGTTTCTTTCATGGGTTTCTTTCACTTATGATGCCCAAGCTTCCTTTTATTACAAATTGCATGATTTAAAGTTGATTTACAAATGGGTCTAGCATATTCTAAAATTCATTGCACAATATGATAAAGCTTCATAAAAGTATGACTATTTTACCATGTTTTGAGTTATGAATCTAAGACCTAATGTAAGATTTGAGAAAGGGTTTTGATTTACATTTCATCTTATGACATGAATAACTATATGATGATAGAGTGATGATGAGATGATGATGAAATGTTGAGTGAATGATGATGAAAGTGAATATATGTATATGATGATAAAAGGAGCAGATATAAACGAAATTATCTCTATAGTGCTAGGGATGACTAAGCCTAGCTCAGGGGGTTGTAGGCCCGAGTAACCTTGTTAAGGGGTTAATATCTCAATCGCCAAATTTGGGGGGTGGTAAGCCCGGTGTCATGACCCAACCTATGGCCCGTGACTAGTACTCGGTTGGGGCACTTAGGCACCACTGCTATGTCCTAATTACTGACTCATTTATAGAAATTTTGGCAGAGTTTCCTCTGTTTTACAGACTACCCACCTACATACAGAAAATCCCAGCATACAACACAAGCACATATATATATACATGCGGGCCGACAAGGTCACCACTGCGGTTAAACCGCCCAACATACACAGCATACGTACATAATATACAAACTGACATGTCCTACACTCACAGGAGTCCACAGAACTCTATACAAATAGACTAGATCATAGGATGGGACAGGGCCCCGTCTTACCCTCAAATGAGCATAATACAAAATAAATAAGTATCATGTATACCAAAATAGTTGCTTTGAAGCAAAGGAGCTCTTCAGAAGGCAGACATGGATCCTAAGCTGGTGGCTCACTACTCTGTACGTCTGTACCTACGGGCATGAAACGCAGCCCTCGAAGAAAGGGGGTTAGTACAAAATACGTATCGAATATGTAAATCCAAAAGTACAAACTATAAACAAGAGTGATAATCCAAACAGAGGTATAAAAGGTCAAACTCATATGCAAATGTCAAAGGAATATTTCTTTTCTCTTTTTTTTAAAAATATCAAACTGATCCCTAACGGACTGGAACGATGGTGACCTCCAAACTCGCGCCATACCACAGCATCACACCTAAAAGTTTAAATCTCAAAATCTCCGACACAATTCACAAATGTAGGAAAAGTGAGCTGGCATCCCTGTACTCACAAATCCTATAGTAAATGTGGCGTGAAACAACCAAACCAAAGGCCCAATCTGTCACCATATCACCAAACTAAGCGGAGCCGACCCTTGGGCCGAGCCGACCCCACCGTACCCAGCCAACTTTAGAATATATATATATATATATATATAGTATATTATGCACGATAACTACCGTCTTGGGAACCGATGAACGAGGTCATAATAAGCACGAGTAGAGTCGTAGAGTCGTGAGGATAATATGCACAAAATCTCTTCCATAATTCCAATGATATGCAAAATATTCATTTTTGGAATCAAAGTATCATTTATTTTTAATTTATGACAAAGTTACTAAAACTTGCATAAAGATATTCATTATCAAAATTTCCAAAGAGTAGTAAAACATTCATGTTTGAGAATAACACCTTCTCTTTCTTTGTCCAACTATCCCCAACGTCAAGCCAACCCAACTTACTCTTCCGGACGTCTAATATCTATAATAATCACCATAACGTTCACAATTATTTAAAACTATTTACAGCCTTAAATTCCAAGTTAGCCCTAATTTTATAAAAATTTTTCCAGCATTTCCCCTTAAAATAGACCACCCCGAGAACCCATTTCTGCCCCAATTCATCAATCAACAACAACAACAACAACAATATAAGCCTTTCCAAGTTCGTAACCTCACTAAATTCGCTAACGCACTTCATTTTCTTATCAAAACTGAAAAATAGGGCAGCCTATCAAGTTGATACATATTTACCACATTCAAACACTCCTACACACTCCAAGAATCATATTACATCATTCAAACGTCAAATGCAACCTTACAACGTTAAAACGCCACATTTCATCACCTATACATACCCAAATTCGACCAACACTTCAAGACTACGTACAAACCATTTTCAATGGTTTCTTCTACCCTAGAAGAACCATTTTTTACACTATCTAAACACTAGCACATGATTTAAGACGAAAATAGCTTTGTAAAGCATGGAAACATGAAATACTGGGTGTACTTCTCCCAAATCAGCTGGTAACTCTAACTTGTAGGCACCTTTGCCTATTCTGTGGACAATCTGATACGAACCAATATTCCTTGGACTGAGCTTCCCTTTCTTACCGAATCTCATAACGCCTTTCATGGGTGATACTTTCAGGAATACCCAGTCTCTAACCTGAAACTCTAATTGTTGACGGCGGTTATCTGCATAAGATTTCTGTCAGCTTTGAGATTGTAATAACCGCTCCCGAATGAGTTTCACCTTATCCACCGCCTGTTGGATTACATCTGGTCCAATCAACTCTGTCTCACTAACATCGAACCAACCGATCGGTGATCGACACTTTCGACCGTATAATGCCTCATACAATGCTATTTGAATGCTAGAATGGTAATCGTTATTATATGCAAACTCAATCAACGGTAAGTGCTCATCCCTGCTACTTTGGAAATCCATCACATAGGCCCGTAACATATCTTTTAATGTCTGAATAGCACACTTGGCTTGACCATTTGACTGGGGATGGAATGTTGTGCTGAGTCTTACCTGCGTCCCCGAACCTGCCTGAAATGACCGCCAAAAATTTACCATAAATTAGGTGCCTCTATCAGAGATAATCGATATGGGAACACCATGAAGGCGCATAATCTCCTTAACATACAATCTGGTGTAGTCCTCAGCCAAGTAGGTAGTCCGATCTGGAAGAAAATGAGCTAATTTAGTTAGCCTATCAACAATAACCCAAATAGAATCATACCTTCGTGGAGTGCGAGGCAAGCCTGTAATAAAGTCCATATTGATAATCTCCTACTTCCACGTCGATATCTCCATTTCCTGCAACAGCCCGCCAGGCTTCTGCTGTTCTATCTTCACATACTGACAGTTTGGGCATTGGGCAACAAACTCTGCTATATCAAGCTTCATGCCATCCCACAAAAATAAACACCTGAGGTCATGGTACATTTTCATCGACCCAGGGTGAATAGAAGAACGGGCATAGTGTGCTTTGCCAATAATCTGACGCTGTAACCCTGCAACACCTGGTACACATAACCTTCCTTTGAATAATAAAGTCCTTTCGGGGGAGAGCTCAAACGGGGTCTGTCCCTTTGCTAGGGCTATGTCTCTGTATCGAACTAATACAGGATCCTCATATTGACGCTGCTTAATTTTTACTACAATAGAAGATTCGGCTATGCCCCGAACAGAAACTCCTACATTACCAGAATCTGCCAAATGAACTCCCAGATTAGCTAACTACTGGATATCACGAATGCTCCTTCTTCTCTGGGGGTGCATCAGCTAAGCTACCCAAGGACTTGCGACTGAGCGCATTTACTATGACATTAGCTTTCCCTGGATGGTAAAGAATATCAATATCATAGTCTTTCAGCAATTTTATCCATCACCGTTGCCGCAAGTTCAATTCTTTCTACTTAAATATATATTGGATACTTTTATGATCTGTATAAATAAAAAGTTAGTTTCTCCTTCAATAGCTGTAAGTTGCACACATAGGCATCGGACCACTGGAACTTTACCCTTTTTTACGTTAGCCTTGTCAAAGGCGCTGCAATGGAAGCAAATTTCCCTTCGAACCTTCTATAGTAACTGGCTAACCCCAAAAAGCTACGTACCTCAGTTGGCATCGTAGGTGTTGGCCAATTCTTTATAGCCTCAATTTTTTGGAAATCCACCCGGACGCCATCAGCTCCTATAATATGGCCCAAAAATGCCACCAAAGATAGCCAAAACTCGTATTTGGAGAATTTAGCATATAACTTTTGGTGACGAACAGTGCCAAGGACCGTTCTCAGATGATCAGCATGGTCCGCCTCTGACCGGGAATAAACCAGAATATCATCAATAAATACAATCACGAACACATCTAGAAACAGTTTGAACACTTGATTCATAAGGTCCATAATCACAGCTAGAGCATTTGTTAGTTCAAAGGACGTAACTCTAAATTCATAATGCCCGTAGCGAGTTCTGAATGTTGTTTTAGGGATATCTTCTTCCCGTACCCACATTTAATGATAACCAGAGCGTAACTCTATCTTCGAGAAGTGTCTATCTCCCTGCAATTGGTCAAACAAATCATCAATCCTGGGAAGGGGGTATTTATTCTTAACAGTTACCTTGTTCAGCTGCTGGTAGTCAATACACATCCGCAGCAACCCATCCTTCTTCCTCATGAATAATACCGGGGATCCCCATGGTGAGGTGCTCGGCCGAATGAGGCATTTCTCTAACAAATCCCTCAATTGCTCCTTTAATTCCTTCAGTTTGGCTGGCATCATTCTATATGGAGGGATCGAGATAGGCTGATTATCGAGTAATAAATCTATAGCAAACTCCACTTTCCGCTCGGGAGGAAGTCCGGGAAGTTCATCTAGAAAAACATCTAGAAATTTATTAACTACAGGAATGGACTGGAGAGTAGGAGGTTCTGCTTTCAAGTCATACACACGAACCAGGTGATAAAAGCACCCCTTTTTGATCATCCTGCTGGCCTCGGTGTTGCAATATTACCCGACCATTCCAAAACTGGTTCTCTTGGGAACTGAAATTGGACTATTTTCTTTTGGCAGTCAACTTTAGCGTAGCAAGAAGCTAGCCAATCCATGCCCATAATTACATCAAAGTCCATCATATCTAGCTCTATCAATTCAGCCTGAGTACGATGGTCACAAAAAAATATCGAGCAATTTTTATAAACTCTGCTAACAATAATAGATTCACCTATTGGTGTCACAAGCTCATAATGCTCTATTGGTTCAAACTCTATATCAACTGTACAACCAACTAACGAAGAAATGTACGACAAAGTGGAATAAGGATCAATCAACACATACATAGCCCAAGAATAAACAAATAATGTACCTGTGATAACATTAGGCGATGCCTCCTAATCCTGTCGGGTGGCTAAATTATAGATGTGATTTGAAGGACCACTAGAAACAAGAGTTCTATCGCGACCTCTGCCGCAACCAATTGTCGCTAGAGTACCTCACCCCGTAGGGCGCATAGCCACAAAGCAGAAGAAGAAGCTCTGACTGCGCTACAAGTCTGGGCTGACCCCTCTGCACCAACTCTTTCGGGATAATCCCGCATCTAGTTGCCCCGATGACCACAAGTAAAACAGGCTCCCATAAAATGAAAGCACTCTATCAAGTGTCATTTCTCATAATACGAACACAGGGGTCTGAAAAATCCCAGCTGGCTACTGGGACCCGATCCTGCCCTTGACTGACTAGTACTAGCTAGTCTCCTACTAGGGTCTGCGAAGGTGTGATGCGTATCGATCGAGTAGGAGGCCCACTCTGCTGCGGTTGAGACTGCCTACCCTAGAAATATGCTGCTGAACTAAATGACCTAGCCCTCTTGGGCGGCCCTCTATTGTCTGCCCTGTCCGTCTAGCTTTCCCAATGATGATCCTTCATACCTTGGGCATGGGCCTGAATGCGGGCAATATCCATCCGAGGTTATGCAGCCATGACCAGACAACTTTCAACATAATATGAATCCAACCCTACACTATAGTGATGCATACGATCTGTCATGTTAGAAACATGTGCAGGAGCATATCGAGCCAAAGAATCAAATTCCAGGCTGTACTCTCGAACAGTCCGACCCCGCTGCTTTAGCATCAGAAACCTATCCTTCTTCGCCCATCTGATCTCTGGAGGTAAAAAATGAGCTAGAAATGCTTTAGTGAAATCGCCCCAAACAACTGGCGGGGCACCCTCACCTCTGGATAACTGCTATGACTCGTACCAATTTGCTCCAACATTATGCAATCGATAAGATGCTAGCTCCACAAATTCTACTTCAGATGCTCCAATCAACCTCAATGTCCGCTGCATCTGTCTCACGAACTCCTGAGGGTCTTCTGAAGGTTTGGACCTAAGGAATTCTAGGGGTCCACATGCCAAGAAATTATGGGCTCGAGAACTATCTTAACGGGCTGCCTGACTACTCCCAACCTCTTGCCTGTGGGCCTGATGTGCCACAATCTGAGTCATTAACTGTACTGCCTCCTGCAGATCCTCGATCTCTGCACCTGGCTGGGGAATTGGAGGTTCTGGCGCCTGAACCTCTGGAGCTGGTGGAGTAATTGAACCTGCTTTTGGGGGTACATTCAATGGCTCCGGCTGATCACGAGCCCTAGTAGCTCCCCGACCTCGTCGGGCCCTACCTACTATTGCAGGCCTGCCCCTACGGCCGGCTAGTCCCTTCCTCGGCTGCATATCTGCAATCAAAGTAATTTCTGTCAGGGAGGGAATCATCCTACTAACACCGCTCTAACGCATGATCTAAGATCAGAAAAAGAGTAACATCCTAAGTGTCCTGTAGCCTCCTGTTTATAGATGTGGTGCATAACACACCGATAAACAGGACTCTACTAGACACAATCTGTGGACACTTCGAGGACTAACCATTCTGATACCACTTCTGTCATGACCCAACTTATGGGTCGTGACTAGTACCCGGTTGGGGCACTCAGACACCATTGCTAAGTCTGAATCTAATTATAATTATTGACTTATTTATAGAAATTTCGGTAGAGTTTTCTCTATTTTACTGACTACCCACCTGCATATAGAAAATCCCAGCATACAACACAAGCATATATATATATATACATGCGGGCCGACAAGGTCATCACTGTGGTTAAACCGCCCAACATACACAGCATATATACATAATATACAAACTGACATGTCCCTCACTCACAGGAGTCCACAGACCTCTATACGAACAAACTGGATCATAGGATGGGACAGGGCCTCGTCGTACCCTTAAATGAGCATAATAAAAAATAAAGAAGTATCATGTATACCAAAATAGTTGCTCCGCAGCAAAGGAGCTCTTCAGAAGGCAGACAGGGATCCTAAGCTGGTGGCCCGCTACTGTGTGCGTCTGTACCAGCGGGTATGAAATACAGCCCCTGAAGAAAGTAGGCCAGTACGAAATATGTACCGAATATGTAAAGCCAAAAGTACAAACTGTAAACAAGAGTAATAATCCAAACAGAGGTATAAAAGGTCAAACTCATATGCAAATGTCAAAGGAATATTTCTTTTGTCTTTTTTTTAAAATATCAAACTGATGCCTAATGGACCAAAATGATGGTGACCTCTAAATTAGTGCCATACCACAGCATCACACCAAAAAGTTCAAATCCCAAAATCTCCGACACAAGTCACAAATGTAGGAAAAGTGAGCCGGCGTTCCTATACTCACATATCCTATAATAAATGTGGCATAAAGCCACCAAACCAAAGGTGCAATCTCACCACATCACCAAACTAAGTGAAGCCGATGCTTGGGCCGAGCCACGTCCCTGTACTCATAAATCCTATAGTAAATGTGGCGTGAAGCCACCAAACCAAAGGCCCAATCTCGCCATATCACCAAACTAAGCGAAGCCGACCCTTGGGCCGAGCTGACCCCACCGTATCCAGCCAACTTTGAATATATATATAGTATATTGCGCACGATAACTATCGGCCCGGGAACCGGTGAACGAGGTCATGATAGGCACGAGTAGAGTCGTGAGGATAATATGCACAAAATCACTTCCATAATTCCAATGATATGCAAAATATTCATTTCTGGAATCAAAGTATCATTTATTTTTAGTTTATGACAAAGTTACTGAAACTTGCATAAAGATATTCATTATCAAAATTCCCAAAGAGCAGTAAAACATTCATGTTTGAGAATAACACCTTATTATTAATATTTGTTCTAAATTCTCTTGGAAGTACCAAAATTTCAAGAAGGAGATATCGTGGGTTTCCCCGGCCGATGGAAACCCGAACTAGTTCATATTAGAAAGATCACATCTTACTTATGTCATGGAATTTACTAGGAAGAGTCTTAAATGATTTCTTTCCAATGCACTTTGGACTTTCTTTTAAAGATCACCAACATTGGTATTTTTGGAACCATTGGAACTTTTAGTTTCAAACTAACTTATTTCTCTTTAAACTTTTACCGTTACTGCATATTCTTAAGGATACCAAACATAAGTGTATAGCTCGTTATTCGGAAGAAAGACCAAGAACAAGTATAAAGCACATTTGGCTAGAGTTGCAAAGAAATTGGGTTTTTCAAATGTTATCACATTTTCTATTTTTAGCTTAGTCATGCCAAGAGACGGAGAGTTTTACATCAAGCTCTCTTTCTTTGTGCATCTTTGGCTAGTGTTGCAAGGCAACCGGGGTTACTCTTCCGAAGTTCTCATATTTTCTATTTTTACCTTAGTCATTCACAATTAGATTGAAAGCATTTACGTCCTTCTCTTTCTTTGTCCAACTATCCCCAACGTCAAGCCAACCCGACTTACTCTTTCGGATGACAACAATAGTAGAATATATACAGATTTCTCTTTCTTTGTCCAACTATCCCCAATGTCAATCCAACCTGACTTACTCTTCCGGACGTCAAATATCTACAATAATCACCATAGCATTCAAAATTAGTTAAAACCATTTACGGCCTTAAATTCCAAGTTAGCCCTAATTTTGTAAAAATTTTGCTAGCATTTCCCCTTAAAATAGACCACCCCAAGAACCCATCTCGGCCCTAATTCATCATCAACAACAACAACAACAACAACCAACAATATAAGCCTTTCTAAGTTCGTAACCTCACTAAATTTGCTAACGCACTTCATTTTCTTATCAAAACTAAAAAATAGGGTAGCCTATCAAGTTGATACATATTTACCACATTCAAACACTCCTACATACCCCAAGAATCATATTACATCATTCAAACGTCTAGCCTATCAAGCTGATACATATTTACCACATTCAAACACTCCTACATACTCCAAGAATCATATGACATTATTCAAATGTCAAACGCAACCTTACAACGTTAAAACGCCACATTTCATCACCTATACATACCCAAATTTGACCAACACTTCAAGACTATATACAAACCATTTCCAATGTTTCCTTTACCCTACAAGAACCATTTATACACTATCTAAACACTAGCACACAATTTAAGACAAAAATAGCTTCATAGCACATAAGCCCTAATTCCGTTTTAAGAAATTCAAATCGCCAAATCCGAATAACAAAGTATTTTCGTGGCCAACCAATGCCTCCACGCTACTTGGGGGACCCAATATACTAGGCTTGTAGTGTCAAAATAGTTGAAAGATCAAAAAACATGAATTCCCCCTCCCCTTACTGTAGCAACCCGAAGTTGTTTTGAGAGAAGGGTCTTGAAGCTCTTTTTTATTTTCTAAGTGTTTATTCCTCTTATTGATGAAGACCAAGGGAGCATATACATACATACATATATATATATATATATATATATATATATATATAAATTTACACTTCCTTGAACCACCCCAACTTAATTAAATAACTCTTGATTTTTTTGATTTTTTTTTGATAGGAAGACAATTATTCGAGAAATTTAAAGAATCCTTATGTGCATATGTATATACATATATATATATATATAAGTTGATACACTCAAATCTATGAAATATTCTAACTTGAGTTCTCAAACTTTTCAAAAATACACTTAAGTCCTAAATTTTCTAAAAATTGCAACATTGGCCCCAAATTCTGCAATGGTTCTAATACACCACAATACATGTTCTAACACCTGGGTAACCTTGTTGGGGGTTTTTACCCATCAACCCATTGGGGGGGTTTGTACTCCATCAACCTTGTTGGGGGGTTTGTACTCCATCAAACTCATGAAGGAGTTTGTACCTCATGCGCCTATCAAATAGGGTAGTATGCCTTGGCTTACACTACAATGGTCACTTTTTACACTCGTATTTTGTTCTATATAAGCATGTTTTACTTCAAGCATCAGCCATACATGTCATATTGCTATATGTTAATCATTGCCTTTGCTTATGCATTTCGATTATGAACTTATCAATTGTCGCATTGCATCCTACGTACTTAGTATATTCAAACTTACTAACATATACTTTATGCCTACAAGATGTCACCATGTAGGAAATGGTGTACTGCTTGATCATCCTGCTCCTCCATGTGGCTAGTTCGGCTGTTCTACAAGCTTATTGGTGAGCCCTCCACTATGGGGACGTTACTTTTGAACTCTTAGTATATATTAAGGCTAGCTTTCTTTTGGTTATGTATTGACTATGAGGGTGAGCCCCGGTTGCTTGTCATGGCACCCTTACTCTTATCTATGTAGTAGAGGTGTCGTTAGACATGATACATATCTAAGTTATGAATCTTAACTTTGTTGTTTCTTGATGTTATGATATGAAGGTTTACCCTTAGTCCCAATTCCCTTGCTTATGTCTATTTCTCAATGTCATTTAATTACTTCCACTATCAATGATGTGTAATAATAAGCTATGAGGCATTGTTGGGATTTCTTCAGGTTCCTCATTAACCGGTCATAACTAGGCCCTAAGCTTGGGTCGTAACAAAGATTGTATCAAAGAACTAGGTTGTTAGATCCTTGGAGTCCAAATGTTGTGTTATGCACCACAACTATGAATAGGAGGCTATGAGATGTTCTAGGAATTGTTTCCCTTCTTCATGTTCTAAGTTGTGTTATAGGGTTGAAGTAAGCCTTCCTCCCTTAACGTTTGTTCCTTGCTATGCTAGATTATATCTAACATGATAGGGAGACGAGCCCACACACCAGAGGACAAATCGGCCAATGGAGAGCTTAGGGATGCTCTCACCTTGCTTGCATAAGTGGTAGCCAATAAAGCCAATTAAGGGGCCCAAGCTCCTCATACTCCTACATCAGCCTCTCGGGTGCAAGACTTCATGAGAATGAATCCCCTATAATTTCATGGGTCAAAGGTGAGTGAGAATCCTCAAGAATTCATTGACGAGGTTTACAAGATTTTGTTTATTATAGGTGTGAGGCCATAGGATAAGGTGAAGTTGACAGCTTCCCAACTCAAAGGGGTAGAACAAATATGGTACAACCAATGGAAGGAGGAAAAGGGAGTCAATTATGTGGTGCTTTGGGAGGAGTTTAAGGTGGCCTTCATTAATCGATTCTTCCCCACTTGAACTTAGGAAAGCTATGTTGGTGGAATTTATGAATTTGAGATAAGGGTCCATGAGTGTGAGGGAGTATGCCTTCAAGTTTACCCAACTTTCAAAGTTTGCTCCTCACTTGATTATTGAACCATGGTTGAGAATGAACAAAGTTATTATGGGTGTCTCTGACTTGGTTAGTGAAGAATGTTGGTCTGCCATGTTGATTAGTGACATGGACTTGTCACGTTTGATGACCTATGCAAAACAAATGGAAGAGGAGAAATTGAGGAAGAGAAGGGGTCATGAGACCAAGAGGGCCCATTTTGAGGGTAAGTTCCAAAAGAGTGGCCAGTTCCAACGGGGCCAAGGGTCTTCTCATCTATTTTCAATGAGGGTTGCAAATGATTTTCTGAGGACCCAAGGTGGTAGGGGTATGGCTCCTATTGATGTATGTCTAAAGTGTGATAAAGGTCATGGTGTCCCATGCTTGAGGGATACCGGTACTTGCTATGGTTGTGGAGAAATGGGGACATAAGGCAATAGATTGCTCCTAAAATTGCAACAAGGGTAAGGAGATTCATCCTCAAGGTACTAATACAGTCCCTTTGGTGAGAGGTGGATGACAAGATGGTGTCCTAAGGCACAACCACTTTTATGCTTTTCATGAGAGGCAAGGGTTTATGAAGTCCCCAATGTTGTTATTGGTATGTTGAAAATCTTTGACTTTGATGTATATGCATTGATTGATCTGGGTGCCACTATTTCTTTTGTTACCTCTTTTGTTGCCAAAAAGTTCCATCTTGACCCTGAGTTATTGCATGAGTCATATGAGGTGTCTAATCCTATTGGTGCATCTATTATTGCTAGAAAAGTTTATAAAAGTTGTCTTATTTGCATCTTGCATAAAATGTTGCCTTGCGATCTTTTTGAGTTGGACATGGTTGATTTTGATGTCATTCTTGGGATGGATTAGTTGCATGCCTACTATGCTTCTATTGATTGTAGAATCCATAGAGTCAAATTTCAATTTCCAACTGAATCCTTCCTTGAGTGGGAGAGTCAAGATGTGGTGGTCCATGGTAGATTTACCTCTTGCATTAAAGTCCATAAGATGATCTCTAAGGGGTGTCTTTACCATCTTGTAAAGGTTAGGGATGTGGAGTCTAAAGTCCTTTCCATAGAGTTGGTTCCGATTGTAAATGAGTTTCTTGATATCTTCCTAAATGACCTTCCCAGTGTTCCTCCTGAAAGGGAAATAGACTTTGGTATAGACCTCCTCTATACTCAACCCATTTCTATTCTCCCTTACTATATGGCCCCGGTGGAGTTAAAGGAACAATTAAGGGAATTGTTGGAGAAGGGGTTCATTAGGCCTAGCCAATCTCCTTGGGGTGCATCGATGTTGTTTTTGAAAAAGAAGGATGGGTCCCTTAGGATGTGTATTGACTACAGGCAACTCAATAGTGTCACCATCAAGAATAGGTATCCTCTTCCAAGGATTGATTATTTGTTTGACCAACTGCAAGGGGCTAGCCATTTCTCTAAGATTGATCTTTAGTCTAGGTATCATCAAGTGAAGGTGAGGGAGTGTGATATCCTAAGATGGCCTTCCGACTAGATATGGACATTATGAGTTTGTTTAATGTCTTTTGGGTTGACCAATGCACTTGCCATCTTCATTGACCTAATGAATAAGGTCTTTAAACCCTACCTTGATTCCTTTATTGTGGTCTTTATTGATGATATTTTGATCTATTCTCATGGTGAGGAGGTGCATAGGGCTCATTTGAGGGTTGTGTTACAAAGATTGGTGGATGAGAAATTGTATGCTAAGTATGATAAGTGTGAATTTTTGTTGAAGAAGGTTGCTTTCCCTAGGCATTTAGTGTCGGAGGATGGAATAAAGATGTATCGTAAAAAGATCAATATGATTAGAAATTGGCCTAGACTATTGACCCCATCGGACATTAGAAGTTTCTTGGGCCTAGCGGGTTACTATCGAAAGTTTGTAAATAGGTTCTCTTCTATTGTTTCTCCTATGACAAAATTGACTCAAACGAAGGCTAAGTTTGTGTGGAACAATAAATATGAGAGGAGCTTCTAGACCTTGAAAGATAAGTTTGTGTCTTCCCCTATTTTGTCACTACCGGATGGGCTTGAGGGATTTGTTATATATTATGATGCTTCTAGATTCGGTTTGAGTTGTGTGCTAATGCAAAATGGTAAGGTGATAGCCTATGCTTCTAGGTAACTCAAAATGCATGAAAAGAACTACCCTACTCATGATCTTGAATTAGCCACCATGGTGTTTGCTTTGAAAATTTGGCGGCATTATTTGTACAAGGTACATGTTGATGTGTTCATCCATCATAAGAGCCTCCAATATGTGCTCACTCAAAAGATCTCAACTTGGGACGAAGAAGGTGGCTAGAACATCTTATGGACTATGATAGTGTGCATTATCATTCGGGTAAGGCTAATGTGGTGGTAGATGCCTTGATAGAGTGTCTATGGGTAGCCTAGCTCATGTTGATGGTGATGATAAGGAGATGGCTAGAGAGGTGCATCAATTGGTTAGATTGGGGGTTACGTTGGAAGAGGTTGGTAATGATGGTGTTATTGTTATGGATGGTTCTAGGTCTTCCTTAGTTGATGAGGTGATAGCAAAAAAAGATCTTGATCCCTCCTTGTTAGAGTTGAAGGCCTTGGTGAAAGAGGGCAAGGTGGAGGTTTTCTCCCAAGGGGGAGATGGTACCCTTAGGTAAAAACAAGATCTTAATCCTTCCTTGTCAGAATTGAAGGCCTTGGTGAAAGAGGGCAAGGTGGAGGTTTTCTCCTAAGCAAGAGATAGTGCCCTTAGGTACCAAGGTAGGTTGTATGTACCATGTGTTGATGGCTTTATAGAAAAGATCCTTGATGAGGCCCATAACTCTTCTTATTCTATCCACCTAGGTTCCACCAAAATGTATAAAGATTTGAGAGAGGTGTATTGGTGGGGAGGCATGAAAAGGGACATTCCAAATCTATAGTCGGTTGTCATAATTGCCAACAAGTCAAGGCGGTGTATCAAATGTCAGGTGGCCTAATAGAAGACATTGGGATTCCCACTTGGAAGTTGGGGAGATCAATATGGACTTTGTGATTGGTTTTCCAATGAACATCAAAGGCTGGGTCGCCTAACCCAAGACATAGAGATTCCGACTTGGAAGTGGGAAGTGATTAATATGGATTTTGTGGTTGGGTTTCCTAAGACTAGAAAGGGTTTTGATTTCATTTGTTTTATGGTTGATAGGATGACGAAATTGGCTCACTTTCTACCGGTTAAGACTATATATGGGGCTAAAGATTATGCAAGGTTGTATATTCATGACTTGGTAAGGTTACATAGGGTTCTTTTATCGATCATATCGGATCGTGGGGCTCACTTTACTTCACATTTTTGGAGATCTTTCCAAAGGGGTATTGGTACTAAAGTTAAGCTTTCCATGGCCTTCCACCCTCAAAAGGATAGCCAAGCCGAGAGGACCATCAAAACCCTTGAGGATATGCTTAGAGTATATGTGTTGGAGCTTAAAGGTAGTTGGGATGATTATCTTCCATTAATTGAGTTTGCCTATAGCAATAGCTATCATTTTAGCATCGGTATGGCTCTATTTGAGGCTCTCTATGAGAGACGTTGTAGTTCACCGGTCGATTGGTTTGAGGTTAGTGAGATAGCTTTGTTAGGACCAGATCTGGTTATAGAGGATTTTGAGAAGATTAGGATGATTAGGGAAAGGTTGAAGACGGCCCAAAGTCATCAAAATTCCTATGCTGATGTGAGAAGAAGAGACCTTGTATTCAAAGTTGGTGATTAGATCTACCTAAAGGTTTCAGCCATGAGTGGTGTGGTCCGTTTATGTAAAAAAGCAAGTTGAGCTGAAGATATATTGGTCCTTATGAGGTCATGAGGAAGGTGGGCAAGGTAGCTTATGAGTTGAGGTTGCCTAGTGAGATGGAATTGGTTCATCCGGTGTTCCATAAGTCTATGTTGAGGAAATGTGTGGGTGATCCAAATGCTACTGTGCCTCTTGATATTGTGGATGTCATTGAGGATAATTTGACATATGAAGAGGTACCAGTTCAGATTTTGGATAGGCAAGCGAAGAGGTTGAGAAACAAAGAGGTGGCATCCGTTAAGGTCCTTCAGAGGAATCAACAAGATAAGAATGCTATTTAGGAGGCCAAAGCAGACATACAAAAGCGATATCCTTACATTTTTCACTCCACTCAAGCCTAAGGTATTGATCTAAGTCTTTTATATGACCACAAGTCTTAAGTGTAGCCCTTATTTCATTGCATATGCTCATGTTTAAATTGACAAGTTCATGATGATTTTACACTTATGATGAGATTTTTGAAGTGATGTTTAAGTGCATTGTTGCATCCTTATATCCCTTATTTCATTGCATATGCTCATGTTTAAATTGACAAGTTCATGATGATTTTACACTTATGATGAGATTTTCAAAATGATGTTTAAGTGCATTATTGCATCTCTATGTAGGCTGAAATTCTCATGTTTATGTCTCTCATATACGTCTCTTTGACATTCAGGGACAAATGTTCCCAAGAGGGGAGATATTGGAATGACCCCAAAAAGTGCCCAAAAATGGGCCTCAAAAGTGCTCGGAATCGTAATTTCCGTATATCTCAAAATTCATGTGTGATATCAAAATTTTGTCTTTATATTCTTGATTAGGGGGTCATTTTGAGTGGAAAAAGGCTCTAACCCTGATTTAAGAGCAAATGATTAGCAGTTTCACTTTTTGCAATTTTCCTTCTCCAATGTCTATCTGTGATGGCATCACGATGCGCCTCCATCGCAGATATGTGTAAATTCAGCATACGCAATAGGTCCACATCATGGACTAAATGTGAACCTATGTAAATTCTGGCCAGTTATTTTTCTTGCAGTCTAAGGCTTTTAAGTCTTAGGTCGAAGTATCCCCAAACGTGAATATACCTATACTTAGTTGTATGTCACCCACACATCATTCTAAACATTCCCCAATATTCACTCAAACACATAGCCAATATTTCACCCCCTAAATTAAAGTCTCAAAAACCCTTTCCAGATCTTAAGGATTGCACTCAAGCTTCAATTCTCCATCTCCAATCTTCATCAAGTTCATCTCTAAAGTTAAGGTATGTGAGTTTCTTTCATGGGTTTCTTTCACCCATGATGCCCATCCTTATAATTTAAATTATATGATTTAAGGTTGATTTACAAATGGGTCTTGCATATTATGAAATTCACTGCACAATATGATAAAGATTCATGAAAGTGTGACTATTTTACCATGTTCTGAGTTATAAATCTAAGACCTAATGTAAGATTTGAGAAAGAGTTTTGATGTATATTGCCTGAGGGTGTTACCAAGTATTTATTGAATATTCTAAATTAAATTTCCTTGCATGATTTCACTCTTGAATTGCATGATTTTACACTAACACTACATAACCTATAAGTATTTGATAAAATGTCCGGTTATAATTACTTGATGAATTGAAGGTCCTATGTATATCTTATGAGATGACAACTATATGATGATGGACTGATGATGAGATAATGATGAAATGTTGATGGAATGATGATGAAAGGAAATGTATATATATTATGATGATAGGAGTGCATATCTATGATATTATCTCTATAAAGTTGGGGATGACCAAGCCTATCTCGGGGGGTTGTAGGCCCAGGTAACCTTCTTAAGGGGTTAGTATCTCAATCACCTAATTTTGGGGGTGGTAAGCCCGGGTAACCTTGTAAGGGGTTTGTACCCATCAACCTTGTTGGGGGTTTGTACCCATCAACCTGTTGGGGGTTTGTACTCTATCAACCCGTTGGAGGTTTGTACTCCATCAACTTTGTTGGGGGGTTTGTACTCCATTAACCTCATGAAGAGGTTTGTACCTCATATGCCTATCGAAGGGGGTGGTAGGCCTTGGCTTGCACTACAATGTTCACTTCTTATACTCGTATTATGTTCTATATAAGCATGATCTTACTTCAAGCATTATTCATACATGTTATATTGCTATATGCTAATCATTGCCTATGCTTATGCATTTTAATTATGAACTTATCAATTGTCGCATTGCGTCCTACATACTTAGTACATTCAAACGTACTAACGCATACTATATGCCTACATGATGTCACCATATAGGAACTGGTGTACTGATTGATCATCCTCCTCCTCCACGTGGCTCGTTCGATTGTTCTACAAGGTTGTTGGTGAGTCCTCCACTTCGGGGATGTTACTTATGAACTCTTGCTATGTATTAAGACTAGCTTTCTTTTGGGTATGTATTGACTATGAGGGTGAGCCTTGTTACTTGTCTTGGCCCCCGCTCTTATCTATGTAGTAGAAGTGTTGTTGATTATGATATGTATCTATGTTATGGAGGGTGAGCTTGGTTGCTTGTCGTGGCCCCCCGCTCTTATCTATGTAGTAGAGGTGTTATTGGACATGATACTTATCTAAGTTATGAATCTTAACTCTCTTGTTTCTTGATGTTATGATATTAAGGTTCACCCTTAGTCCCAATTCGCTTGCTTATGTCTATTTCTCAATGTCATTTAATTGTTTTCACGACTAAGGATGTGTAATGATAAGCTATGAGGCTTGTTTGGGGTTTCTCCAGGTTCCCCATTCGCTGGTCACGACTAGGCCCTAGGCTTGGGTCGTGACATCTATGATTCTTACTAAAAAGTCCATGCCGTAAGGAAGAATGACTAATAATCCCTACAAAAAAGATCATATCGTAAGATATGATGTCTACCAAAAAGGCTATGCCGTAAGGTAGAATAACTAATGGTTCCTACCAAAAAGATCATATCGTAAGGTATGAACACCCTACCAAAAAGGCCATGCTATAAGGTAGAATGAATCACGGCTCCTACCCAAAAGATTCTATCGTAAAGTGGAAGATGTCTGATACTACCTATCAAAGAGACTATGTCATATGGTAGGGTTATTGGTAATACTCTCCAAAAAGTTATACTATAACGTGAGTGGGGGCCATTTAGCCTATTTCATGAAAGTTGTTAAACAGGGGTTGAGTATGTATTCCATATTGAGCTTACATTCCTTGATCATAATTTACAAACATGTTTTACCTTAAGCATTGATCATGCATGTCATATTTAGCTTATACCTATCCTTGCTTATAATTATGCATTTTGATTATTTTGTCTATCCCTTGCTAGTATTGCATCCTATATACTTAGTACATTC
This sequence comes from Solanum virginianum, assembly GCA_000787875.1. Lineage (NCBI taxonomy): Eukaryota > Viridiplantae > Streptophyta > Magnoliopsida > Solanales > Solanaceae > Solanum > Solanum virginianum. The sequence continues at coordinate 44,715 of DF359238.1, read as the reverse complement.
AAACGTACTAATGCATACTTATGCCTATATGATCTTACCATGTAGAAACCAGAGCCCTACTTGATTATCCTCTTCCATGTGGCTAGTGTGATCTCTCTCAAGCTCTTTGGTGAGTCTTCCATTTTGGTGACGATATTTATGATCTCATATTTTGTTTGAAAACTATCTTCTTTTATGTATTTGTTGACTATGAGGGTGAGTCCGGTAGCTTGTCTTGGCCCTCGCTCTTATCTATGTCATAGAGGTGTTGTTAGACATGTCATGTGTAGTGTTATGATCTTTTACTCTCTTTTGGCTCTTGTTGTTATGCAATGAAAGTGTTCCCTTAGCCCCGATTGTCCCAATTTATTATCTCTTGATACTTGTTTTATTGCTTCCGCGACCAATGATGTGTAATGATGTTCTAAGAGGCTTGCTTGGGGTCCCTTTGGGTTGCCTTTGCGCCATATCACATCAAGGTCCTAGGTTTGGGTCATGATAGAGAACTTGCAGAGCTGAATTTTGAGTTGAAACAGTGATTTTAGGCTCAAAGTTGCATTTTCAATTCATTTTGGATCATAGATTTGACTTTGGTCAACATTAGGGGTTCGGGAGTTTGTATCAAAATCCCGTTAGTTCCAGTGGTTTTGGATGGTGAAACTAATGCAAGAAATTCCCTCGTTGTCATTTTTAGAGGTTCTGTGAATATTTTGAGTTTTTAGCTC
>DF359238.1:7968-34462 GCA_000787875.1 Solanum virginianum | reverse complement strand
GTGGGTTCTGAGCTGAGGCATATTATGATCAGCGGATATCTCATGGCATCCAATCCATGTCATATCATATCAAGTTTGATTGATATAGTTGTATATTGTTTATGAGATGGTGTAATTATTGTATCCCTAATCTTTATGTAAGTGTTGGAGCTACCTATATACTTGTGTGATGAGATACTATGCTAGAAGATAAGTATATCTATTATTATCGTGATTTGTATATCATAATGTGTTGGGACTTTTCTGAGTGTAGGGTTGTAGTTCGACAGATTGTAGTTTGGATTTAAGGAGTTTCTTGTGTTCTCCATTGTTTTATCTTAGGTTAGTTCCATATACTGAGTATCCCATGTTTGGTGCTACCCCCTTGCTATATTTTTGTAAGTTATGAGTCCGGTCCATCTTTTTCGACCTCTTCCTTGTTGGATTCGAGCTTTCAAGCATCTTTGAGGTAGTTGCTTATGTCTCCAGCAGGTCTTGAGGATTCCATTTTATGTTCTTGTTCTATTTGAGGACTAGACATTATGCATTGTATTTCATTTGAGTATTCTATATATAGAGGCTTGTATATGTGACACCAGTCTTTGGGATATTTTTAGTTTATTTTCTTCCGCTTATCAATCTATTTAGACTATTATCATCCGATTTTATCTTTATTGTTAAGTTGTTTGGGTTTTGGGCTGACTCGCCTTGATGGTTTAGGCAAGTGCCATCACACCTGGTTTTTGGGTCATGATAGTCATTAGTAGATATGGTCTGCTTACTTATAGATACAGCGTCTCTCCTGTGTTTTGCCGATGTGAGACTTTTTATCTTAAGAAGGGTTGTTACAGTAACAACTCCAATAACGGAGGACGTTACAATTTATTCAAATATTATATTCATTAAAATAATAGAGTACGATGCAATTTAATATAATACAATACAATATATTATGAAACAGTACATAACCACCATCCAAACAAAGTGTAAGTTTCTTCTACTATTTGCTTGTCATAATTTAACATATTTGTATAAGATTCTCATAGTCAGTAGGATTTGATGAAACTATTGTAAGGGAGAAATGCTAATACTAAATCATTAAATAATATAAAGCGTCAAAAGATTAACCTATTAAGATTAGTGTTTTATACTAGCAAGTAGGGATTGAGTTTTGATAACAAATTAATGCATATCGAGATAAGGAAATAACTTTATGTTTGACTATCTTGATTGGTCAAATAAATAAAGGATATAATTTAACTCTGTAAGAAATTTGGATTTCTAAATCAAATTTATACTTTTGCTAGGTTTTTATGTTAGGTTGGGCCAAATCTTGAAGTTCTCAGATTTAATTATAAACCAATATAGTATATTGTTTTCAAGCATTCCATTTTCCATAATTTTGAATTCTTTCCATCTTCAGTATGACCTCTAGAGAAATTATAAAGCCCTTCTCCTTGTTATTTGTTTTCACCCAACAATTGCTTTCTCTATTTACATTTCTTCCGTTTTGAAATTCATCTCTCAATTTATTTAAATGTCTCATAATTGGTCCAAGTTCTGTCCTACAAAGTTGTTTCAATTCTATATATGTTGAATCCTTTTTCTATATAGCTTCACGAAATTAAAATTGAATCAATGAATCACCAAATTATTATAAATCAATAGTAAAAACTAGGAAATCAACCACGACAGTGACAAAGAAAATGGTATTTGGAATTGACATGTCTTATCAAATTCTATAACTGGTGAAAGTTTCTCTAATTCATTTTTAAAGAGAAAAGAAAACCCAACTAAACAGAATATTGGATTTTAATATATTATACATTGCAATGCTAACATAGCTTGAATTTTGATAAATATAACACCTTTGATTCTTCTCTGTGACCAAAAAGATAAAACTCTTATTTTCTGACCTTTCCAAATTGAATTATCTATTTTTTCATCCACGTGTCATTTAGTTAGAATGCCGATTTTTGTATTCTAGTTCAAATTTTGTCAGGGTGCAGTGTGTTTCCTCAAAAATATTGATGTAACACAGCTGTCAAATCACATCTCTTACTTTATTCGCTGCTCGAAGTTATTGTTACCAGACAGTAAACAAATGACATAGCCGAATTACAATAAGACATGTTAACTTGAAGTAAAGGCATCTTGTGTGGTCAAGAGTTTGATTGAACTTGGTTCAAGAGATGGCCAAGTAGGGATTGTTTAGTTTAAAGGATAAGATATAATAATTTTGGATAAAATGTGAGATTACTTAATCATGTGTTTGGTAGAATTAGACATTTGTAATATTATTAGGATGCTCATATTCCAAGCACAAACAAAGTATAGAGGAGATTATTCATCATTCCCCTTGTAAATATTTTTTATTTTTAGGCTATTGGTAAAGTGTAAGGAGAGCTAAGAGTGTCAGTTCCTATATAAACATCTACAGACAAACGGGGAACCACACCACCTGTATCATATGCCATGATCATCTAGACATGATTCCCTCAGAAGTATGTACCTAATAATATTCAAATTTTGGCTAATAATCAATTTTAAGTTCTTAACTATGTACACGTACTATCAGGACACTGATTTGCCAAAATAAATAAATATATTGTCTTGATGAAATTGCAGAGCACATACTCAAAACTCCATTGATGAACCTTAGAGGAATGAAGAAAAGTAGAGAGAGAATTTTATTAATAACTGCAGTCTGAAATCTGTTACAATGAGGCTCTGTACATTAGCTTTTATAGCTTGATGAGTAAAATATCTAACCAGATTCTAGAAGTTTCTCGACAGCTCATAATATGAGACTCATCCTTTATTCTCAACTGAATAGTAGCCATATCCAACTAACTTTATCATCTAATAGAGTAACTAATGGAATAGTATAATAATTGTTACGTTTTAAAGGTGTGCATGGAAATCAAGGGTTGTGACTTTTTTAAAGGATCATAGCTTTTTCTAAGAGTGGTGATCTTTCTAAAAGATTATGTCTTTTCCATATGTATGTAACTTTTCTAATAAGGCATAATAAGCACTCTTTGTTGGCTGTAAATAGAGAGGTCTTCTTTTATTTTTGGAGATAACATTTTCTTTATCTGTATATATTTCTTTCAAATAAAAGTATAGTCTTAGTGTGATTTCGTTGCTTTCTTTTGAGTTTGCTGAAGTTATTGAAGTTTGAGGTATCACTACTTCTTTAACAGGTATATCTGTTTTATCCTGGGAGGAAATATTCCACAACCTCGGGTACAGTGAGGGGGTTAAATTCCTTAAGGACACACAGTGAATTCTGTGGACTCGGATACTTCTTTTTTTTTATGTTTTTATTACTTCTGATTTACTGGTTTTTGAAAACTTGTTTAGAATCTTTGTGGTTATTGTTTTCACGAAGTTTTGTTCTATAGAAGTTTTGTTTTGCAAATTTTTTTCTATAAAAGTTTTGTTTACTGTAACACAAAAGTTTTGTTTACTGCAAAAGTTTTTTTTAACAAAAGTTTTTGTTTTAAGTATTTTAGTATTACATAGAGAACAACAATCTTAATGAATTTATTATTTTATTTTTCCCTTTTTGTATTTCTAGTTTTAGAATTTTTGAATCTTTTGAGAGTTGAGTATTTGTCTATTTGTGATAGAAAAAAAAATGACTAACTCAAATGAAGTGAATGTTGGATTGACGACTGCTACAGTACCATCTTCTGCATCTTCAAGTTGTTCAAATGATGCCCTTACAATTTCATCGGCAGAAAAACTTGTAAAATTTTTTGGTGTAGATTTCAAGAGGTGGTAGTATAAGATGTTTTTCTTCTTTACTACCCTATGTCTACAGAGATACATTAATGAGAATGTTCTTGTACTGGCTGAAGGTACACTGGACGATGCAAAACTTTTGTTGATTGAAGCTTGGAGGCATTTAGATTTTTTATGTAGGAATTACATTCTGAGTGGCTTGCAAGATGACTTGTACAATGTGTATGGTCATATGAAGACTTTCAAGGAACTCTGGGATGTCTTGGAAAAGAAGTACAAAACTGAAGATGCTGGGATGAAAACGTTTATTGTGGCAAAATTCTTGGACTACAAGATGGTAGATAGTAAAGTTGTTGTTACCCAAGTTCAGGAGTTGTAGGTTATAATTCATGATCTCCTTGCATAAGGTATAATTTTTTTTCATACCTGGTTTAAATGTATTAAATTTGTTCTTAATACTCACACAATCTTTAATGTAGGATTGGTTGTGAATGATGCTTTCCTAGTGGCATCCATCATTGAGAAGTTACCCCTACTTTGGAAGGACTTCAAGAATTACTTGAAACACAAACACAAGGAGATGACTGTGGAAGATCTTATAATTTACTTGAGATTTGAAGAGGATAATAAGGCGGCAGAAAAGAGGTCATAAAAAAGTTCAACAATATCTGGGGAAAATATTATTGAAGAAGGACCAAATGTCAAAAAATAGAAAGAAATTGTTTGGACCAAAAAGCAATCAACCTAAAAAGAAGTTCAAGGGTAATTGTCATAATTGTGGGAAGGCTAGACATAAAGCTATTGATTGTCTTTCTTCAAAGAAGCAAGAGAAAAAGAATCAAGCAAATATGATTGAGAAGGATGAAGTGGAAAACTTATGTGTCATGTTGACTCAATGCAAATTGGTAAGAAACCCCAAGGAATGGTGGCTTGATTCTGGAGCCAATAGTAAAAGAAGTCTTTGCAACATATGCCCTTGCTGCACCTGATGAGACTATTTACATAGGAAATTTTTCCACAGCAAAATTTGAAGGTTATGGCAAAGTATGTTTAAAGATGACATTCGGCAAGGTGATGACTCTAAACAAAGTTTGTCATGTTCCAAAAATGAGGAAGAACTTAGTTTCTACTGGTCTCTTGGTCAAGAATGGATTCAAATATGTTTTTGTTTCTGAAAAAGTTGTAATTAGCAAAAATAGTATGTTTGTAGTAAAAGACTACCTTAGTGAAGGTTTTTTCAAACTGAATGTAATGATTGTTGAAAATAATAAAGTTGAGGCTTCTTCTTATTTACTTGTGCCAACTATGTTAAGCATCCTTATGAGTCTATTGAAAGTAATTCAAGTCCCTTAGACTTAATTCACACAGATATTTGTGACATAAAGTCAATACCTTCTCGTGGTGGAAAGAAGTATTTTATCACATTTATTGATGATTGTACGCGATATTGCTATGTCTATTTACTTAGTAGTAAAGATGAGGCAATTGAAGCATTCAAACAGTATAAAAGTGAAGTTGAAACACAACTTAACAAAAAGATCAAAATAATCAGGAGTTATAGGGGAAGAGAAAATGAATCTCCTTTTGAGGAAATATGTTTGAGACATGACATTATTCATCAAACAACATCCCCTTACACACCACAATCCAATGGAATTGTAGAAAGAAAAAATCTAAAACTTGAGGAGATAATGAATGCCATGTTAATTAGTTCTTGTCTACCCCAGAACTTATGGGGGATGCTATTCTTACTGCTAATCAAATACTCAATTGAGTTTCCCATAGCAAAACACAATCTATTCCATATGAAAAATAGAAAGGGAGAAAGTTTAACCTTGAATACTTGAAAGTGTGGGGGTGTTTGGCTAAGGTCCAGATTCCTAAACCTAAGAGGACAAAAATAGGACCTAAGACTGTTGATTATGTATTCATAGGATATTCCTTGAATAGTAAAGCATATCGAATTCAGGTAGATCGATCAGAAAATCTTTACATTTATGTTAATATGATAATTGAATTAGATAATGCAGAATTCTTTGAAATAATATATCCATATAGAAAGAACATGAATCATCTAATGGAGGATTTAAATGGCCTCGAGAAGAAGTAAAGGAGAGTGATCATAATGAGGAAAGTCCAAGGCGTAGCAAATGTCAAAAGACCTCTATTTCCTTTGTACCTGATTTTGTAACATTTTTTTCGAAAATGAGCCTCGAACTTTCAAAGAAGCTATGACTTCCTCAGAAGCACAATATTAGAAAGAGGCAGTCAATAGTGAGATTGAATCCGTAATGAATAATCATACATAGGAATCGGTTGATCTTCCTCCTAGAAATAAACCCTTAGGGTCTAAAGGATTTTCATAAGGAAAATGAAAGTTGATGGCACTATTGACAAATACAAAGTAAGGTTTGTTGTTAAAGGATTTAGACAACGTAAAGGTCTTGACTACTTTGATACTTACTTACTGCTAACAAGAATTACATCAATTTGAACGTTAATAGCATTAGCTGCGGTCCACGGTCTAGAAATTCATCAAAAGCATGTCAAGACAGCCTTCTTAAATGGAGATTTAGAGGAAGAAATCTATATGGAGCAACCAGAAGGGTTCATAGTTCCTGGAAATGAAAAGAAGGTATGCAGACTTGTTAAGTCTTTGTATAGATTCAAACAAATACCCAAATAATGGCATGCAAAATTTAACCAAACAATGTTGTCTAATGATTTCAAAATTAATGAGTGTGACAAATATGTTTATATTAAGAACACTCCAAAATAAAATTGTCATTGTTTGCCTGTATATGGATGATATGTTAATAATGAGTAACAATATTGCTAACATAAATATTACTAAGCATATACTTGCTAGTAAGTTTGATATGAAAGACCTAAGAGTTCCTGACTTGATATTAGGAATTAAGATTCACAAAACTTCTCAAGGTCTAAATTGTCTCAATCTCATTATATCAAAATAGTACTAGAAAAAATGAAGTACCTAAACTACAAAAGTGCAACAACCCTAATTGATCTGAACCTTGATCTGGCTAAGAATAAAGGTGAAAGTCAGTTTCAATTGGATTATGCTAGTGTATTGGGAAGTTTGATGTACATCATGAATTGTACGTGTCCAAACATAGCTTGTGCTCTAAGTAAATTGAGTCAGTACACGAGTAATCCCAACCAAACTCATTGAATAGTGATGAAATGGGTTTTAGGGTATTTGGAACATACTCAAAACTTTGCTTTGTATTATAGCAAGTATCCAGTAGTTGTTGAAGGATATAGTGATGCAAACTGGATTACTGGGTCAAATGAGATTAAGTCCACAAGTAGATACATCATTACCATTGGTGGAGGAGCAATATCATGAAAATCATCCAACCAAACAAGTATAGCTCGATCTACAATGGAGGATGAGTTCATGGCCTTAGACAAGGCTGGTGAAGAAGCTGAATGGCCTCAGCATTTCTTAGAAGAGATTCCATTTTGGCACAAACCAATGGCTCATATATGCATGCATTGTGATAGTCAAGTGGAAATAGGAAGATCTAGGAGCATTATGTATAACAATAAGTTCGATCACATATGACGAAGACATAATACCATTAGACAACTACTCTCTAGTGGAATTATCATAATTCACTATGTTAAATAAAAGGATAACATGTCGGATCCATTTACAAAAGGCCTAACTAGAGAGGGAGTTGAGAGGTCATCAAAGAGAATGGGACTATGGCCTAGGACAAATCGGCAGTAACTCTACCTAGAAGACTAGAGATCCCAATATCTAGGTTCAAGGAGATCAAACAAAGTCATTGATGATGGTTCAATGTTGTCAAAACTATGATTAATGTCTATTCTCATGATAAGACAATGTTCAGGAACAAGGATAAGGTAATATGACCTTCTAATGGTTTCTAAGTTTGTTACAGGGTATATCAAATAGTGTATCTATAGGATAACACATTTAGAAATCACCTATGTAAATGTGAAGTGTAAGCCGCTTCAAGGAGAATCCGATAATAGTTTCTAAATTTGCTACAGCGTATATCAAATAGTGTATATATGGGATAACATATTTAGAAATCACCTATGTAAGTGTGAAGTGTAAGTCGCTTCAAGGAGAATCCGTAAGGGCAGTTCTCTATGCACTTATGAATCAGGAAGTGTTCATGGCTGAAACAAACAAAACAATAAGAACCAAGACTAGATAAAAGGTTACTTATGTGACTTATGTTGTCTAGTTATACAACAAAGATCGACAGTTCAAAAATATCACATCTACCAAATAACCGAATATATCTGGCATATGTTCACTATGGAAAGTTCAAAGAAAAATCTACTTATCCAAATGCAATTAATCCTTACTTACGAATCACACAAGTTTTTTCATGCATGTATTTTATTTATGTTATTTTTTTAAAAAAATAGTCATTCCCATTCATGTGGGAGATTGTTGGGTTTTAAAGGTGTTAATGGATATGAAGGGTTATGACTTTTCTAAAGGGTCACAGCTTGTCCTAAGAGTGGTGAGCTTTCTAAAAGATTATGTCTTTTCCATCCGGATGTGACTTATCTAGTAAGAAACAATAAGCATCATTTGTTGGCTATAAATAGAGAGGTCTTCTCTCATTTTTTGAGATAATATTTCCTTCATCGGCATACATTTCTTTCAAATAAAAGTAGAGTCTTAGTGTGATTTCATTGCTGGCTTTTGAGTTTGCTGAAGTTATTGAAGTTTGAGGTACCGCTACTTTTTTAGCAGGTATGTCAATCTAATTCTGGGAGAAAATAATCCACAAACTCGGGTACAGTGAAGGGATTAATTCCTTAAGGACACATAGAGAATTCTGTGGACTCGAATACTTCTTTTTTTCATCTTTTTATTATTTCTGATTTACTAGATTTTGAAAACTTGTTTAGAATCTTTGTGGTTATTGTTTTCACAAAGTTTTGTTTTACAAAAGTTTTGTTTTGCAAATATTTTTTACAAAAGTTTTGTTTACTGTAATACAAAAGTTTTGTTTATTGTAAAAGTTTTTTTAACAAAAGTTTTTGTTCTAAGTATTTTAGTAATACATAGAGAATAACAACAATAACTACTGAAATAGTAACTTATGAGTATGTTAACACACCCCCTCAAGTTGAAGGTGCATAATGTTAAGCACATCAAGCTTGCTTAAGAGATGCAAGTGTTGGCCTTGCCCCAAACCTTTAGTTAGTAAATCAGAAACTTGCTATTAGGTATACACATAAACAACCTCAGTTAACCCAGCTTTGATCTTGTCTCTAGTGAAATGGCAATCTTTATATATTTGGTTCTCTCATGGAAGACAAGATTGGCTACTAATTGAATGGAAAATTTTCTATCACTCAAGATGGTGATAGGCATTTAAATAGGAACTCCCAACTTAGTAAACAAACCAAGCAACCAAGTTACTTCAGCTTCTGCAGATGTCATGCTCCTATACTCAGCTTCAACTGAGCTTCTAGAAATAATCTGTTGTTTCTTAGACTTTCATGAGATTAAGGATTCTCCAAACATGACCACATACCCTGTGAAGGATCTTTTGGTATTGGGATAAGTAGCCTAGTCTGAGTCACACTAATAAGTCAATGTGGTGACAAGTATGGCTTTTAACAAAATGCCTTGACCAATTGTGCCCTTTAAAAATCTGACTACTCTAGTAGTTGCTTGCTAATATGACTTCTTAGGGATTTAAATGAATTGACTTAGAGTTTGTACAACATAACTAATATCTAGTCGAGTAATGGTAACATACAACAACTTACCAATCAATTTTTGATGGGAGGTAACATCATGTGACACAATATCAATAGTCAAACCAGCAAGTTTATCATACTCTACTAATGTCAACTTCAAATTAGAATCCAAAGGAGTAGAGACAGGCTTTGTACCACTAAGACCTATATCATGGATGAGTTCTAGGATATATTTTCTCTAATTCAAGATGATACCCTCACTGGACCACAAAAGATCAATGCCCAAGAAGTACTTGAGCTGGCTTAAATCTTTGAGCTTGAATTGTTGATGTAGAGCTTCCTTAGTTGCATTAATCAACTGATCATTACTACCAATAATGCGCAGCTCGTCGAAATAAACCAACACAATTACTATATTTGTAACTTTTTTCAAAGTGAAAAAGGAGTAATCATGTGCACTTTGGGTGAAACAAGCAGTCAACAAAGCAGAAGTAATCTTTATATTCCATTGCCTGGAAGCTTACTTCAAGCCATACAGTAACTTGAGCAATTTGCTGATTTTGACCTCTCTTGGTTGTCTAAAAACTTAAGGCATTTCCATATACACCTCCTCATCAAATATCCTTGAAGGAATGCATTATAGACATCTATTTGAAAGAAATTCCAACACTTAGACAGAGTCAAAGAAATAACATTTCTTACTGTTACCAACTTAGCAACAGGTGAAAGAGTATCATGATAATCTAAACCACTTGCTGACTATAACCTTTGGCTACTAACCTTGCTTTATACCTCTCCACTTCATCATTTGCTTGATATTTAATCTTCTATACCTACTTAGATCCAACTGTATGCTTACCTTGTGGTAGATCAACTACTACCCATGTTTTATTATCCCCAAGAGCTTGGATTTCCAACTACATGGCTTCAATCTATTTTGCATCTTTAGCTGCTTACTTGAAAGATTTAGGCTCCAAAAATTATAAATTTTAGTTAGATAGCTTTGATAGGTAGGGGAAACATAGTCATAAGAGAGATAGTTGGCTAGAGGATATCTTGTACTACTCTTTTTCTTCCCAATAGTAATGTCATGCCCCGAGAGAGTAACCTTGGTGTGGCCGGCAATTGAAGAACCATTGTTGATTCTCCAAGAGAACCACCTACACTCATCGTCACATCAACTAAATAGTGGAAGAAACACTCAGATAAAAAAAGACGTCATATGGATAGATATAACTTCTACAAAACATAGTTTCCAATGAATAAGTTTGGAAATAAACAATACTCAAAAAATTCTCTACTCTCTGCCTATGAAGCCACTAATCATCAATCTAGATGGTATCATGACAGGTCATGGTTACCCCAATCAAAGAAATAAAATACTCTAGCCAAATCTGGATGCTGACTCGACCAAAAAAACAAATATATTGTTTGTTGGCCCATCATAAACTTTGCTTTGGCTTACTTGAGATGTGTGTCATCATGATTTTGAATTTTAGATCATGATAGCAATGCAGTTTATTGACAACCTAAACTTTCATCTTGTTGGCAATGATTTAATTGCCCGCCTTCTAATTTCTTCCACCACAAAATAAAAATAAAGAATCTCCTCATTAGAAAACTTGCTTTTGTAGATTCACATTATTAATTAGTGCCTTTTTGCCTAAATATACCTATTGTTTACTTTTGTTTTTACTTTCAATTAAGCTCATTTTTCAAGATACTAAATGTCTCGTGAAGATAGCTTTTCTGCTATCTGATTTTGTTCCAATTAAAAATATTAATTTGTTGTTGTTGGGGGAATTCAAAATATTAATTTGTACATAATATCACAGGGATAACTCACTTATATAGTTTTAGGTTTCATTACATTAATTCTTTCCTAGGTTGATGTTCTATACCAAGTGATGGTAAACAGTGGGCCTGTGGTTTTAACCAGCAAAAACTTCAATCCATCCTGCCTCGCATATGAATTTTTTTTGTTTTTAATCCACTCTATCTCGCATATTTATTTCTTTCTGATTATTTTTTTTAAAATTGAGTTCGATACTAGAAATGAAGTTCTTTTTCATTTTCCTGTCAAGTAATAGTTAATTTAATAGATGATAACTTGAAATTAATTTCTTGGAGGTTAACGGTGGAATTTCCTACCAAATAGTATTAATTTTTCATGATCTTCTGTTCAATTTTTGTTGACTGGTCCAAGAATAATTAATTTATTTTTTCTATTTATGATTTTCATTTTCTTGTTAAAATTATCTTTTTGATAGGTTTTCAAGATTTGTAAGTTTGATCTATTTTTTATTTTTGACTAAATTGAATGTAAATCTCTTTACATATAGAATGTTATTTACCAATTTCTAAATATTATCTTGTAACAATATCTCACACGAATCATAAAAATCTTTCTTTTGTTCCTTGATTTCTATCCCTCTATTGCTTTCTCTGATGCAACTTGAGAGTTTGGGATTTTCAAGCATAACTTTTTTCTCTCTTTTCTCTTTGTTTTTGATGTCTCTATCACAACATCTAGGATTCAAAGACCTCACATAATACATTTCTCATTTTCGAAATTTGTGAGACATATAGAGATAAACCATGTCATTTCTGACTGCATTGAACAAAAATAATGAAACTTCTATAACAGCGTAGGTGATGTTGTGGGGTTTATCAATTATACTCGAGGAGACCATAAAAAGTCCAAGGAGAAATTTGAAAAAATAAAATAAAATAATGGAAACCTTGAAGAACACAACAAAATCTTAATAAAAAAATTCGTGTTTGTTTAGCTTGTGCTTTCTATGGGAAAGTGAAAGGCACCACTGGTGACTTCTGTTTTCAGTTATGAGGCCCCCTACTACTCGTAGGTTCCCCTACGATCGTAAGGGTCCCTCGTAGAAAGCACCAATCACTTGTGGTTCCTTCATATTTCTCATACAAGACCCACATATGACTTGTAGTACCTGCTACGACTCGTAGTAAGGGTCTCATAAGCTTGACTGAGTTTCTAAAAAAAAGGTCTCTGGAAAGAGGTACGAGGCCAGGCTACAACTCGTAGGTCCCCTACAAGTTGTAACTGTACCTCATATCCGCAGACCTGCATCTGCATCAGTGATTCCCTATACTTAAATTATTTTTGTTTCTTGTTCTTTGTTATATGATTCATTTGTTCAAACATCTTTATGCTCACATGTATTGTGTGGTTGGCTTGCAGATATCATGCCTACAAAAGACAAATGAGCATTCCAAATATTCCAATGGAAATTGGTGGATGAATCTTCTGAGGCTGAGAGATCCAAGTGGTCTCTAGAAGTTCACAGGGTCAGAATAGACCCCGAGGCTAATATACCTTAGACCTGGGCACGCACAGCTCAGACACTGATGGAAGTTAGTAGTTTCTCCCACTTTGAAAAGGAGGAACAACAGGGTAATAGAGACAGGTCTAAAAGCAGCTTACCAAAAATGAACCCCACACACTAAGGGTCAAAGTCGGAGTCTAAGAGTACTTCCCAGTCCCAATAGGAAGAAGTCCAATCACAACCCCTAGCCGACTACAAATGGTGTGTCCCAAGGATGAAAGAGATTATTACTAGGGGTTAGAGCCTAAGGGACAGGGCAAACTAGTGTGACAGTTTCATGAGAAGTCTAGATTGAACTACTCAGGGTTAGATAAGGTACCAGGATTAGATGAGAAGATACACAGACAAGGACTATGATGGACTACACAGTAGCTGGGCAAGTATGCCTCTTATGTGGCCTATCTTGCTATACTCCATCGAGGGTTACCGAAGAATAAGAAGTTGATTGAGCAGCCAAGGTTATGGGTTATGCTACTTTAGGGTTGGAGAGTTCCTATTTCAGAGGAGACTATTCCACGGATTCAGTTTGGGCCCACCTATAGAGTGCCTTAGTCCACCGTATAGTATGATAGTCGCATTGACAAAATGAGGAAAGTAGTGAGTGAAAAAGATGTTAGGACCAAGGTCGAGCTGCTAAAATGGATAGCTAACTAGATATATGAGAAGGGATTTGAACCGACATGGCTGACAAACCATATAGATTCGATAGTTAAAGCCCACCTTTCTTTTCGGGCCAAGTTTTGGTGGTTCATTATCCGTTGGCATATCTGGCCTATTTCATGGATAATATGATCACATTGGAGCGAGCTGTTAGCCAGCATTCTAGGTGGTTATGAGATAGATTAGGCCTGAATTATCTTTGAGCAGATTGACGAGTTTGCTATCCGAACAAACACCTCACCGGGACCAACATATCGAGGGTACACGCGCTATGGATCCCATCCTGATAAAGGTTGATGAGAACCTAGTGGCCCTACTCTATACAGCTCCTTCAGCTATCCTAGATCCATTCCCAGTTGAGCCTCAAACTCAGGGTTTGACTCTAGCTACCTCTGGTACTACTCCAGCAGTTATAGAGCTTACACCAGCTATTGATATTGAGTCCACACCATTCTCCAGTAATCCAGCACCAGCAACAACTACATTATAGGTTGATTTTATTATCTTTGTTGTTGCTTTTTAGGCACTGCTATGCAGAGTGGTGACAGTGGAGTCCAGACTACAGGCTTTAATAGCACAGGTCAGACCTTAGGTTAGCCAGACTATAAGGGACTTGGAAGAGAGGATAAAGGCATTCGCTCATAATTTGGTTGATAAAAGAGTTAGAGCAGTTAATAACCGAGTCAATGCTTTTGAGGTAAGAGTCCAGCAGAGGTTTGACGGTACTAAACCTGCTGAAACGAGCGTGGTGATTGAGGAATTGGCCAATATCAAGGCTAACTTATTACAGATGTTAGCAGCCCCTGTTGCAGTCCCAGAGGTGGCACCAATAGGTGATGAGGTGTTTAACTGGCTAGCTGACCGCTCGCATACTCATGGGAAGAGACCCTTCGAGATAGATGACCCAGAGTTGAGCCAGAAGAGACCTAGACCTGACAATCCAAGAGCCCCATGGAGGAGCCGATACCAGAAGAGGTGGTGCAGGAGTCGATCTTGTTGGTGGCCATACAGAGAGATAGGGAGCAGTAACATTCACATGGAAAGGGTAGCTCATATACAGCTGCGACCTGAATTGCTAAGAAGGAGGTCATGACCCAGGACCTAGTTGACTAGCCAGATGCCGATGGTTGATGCACTATGATGTTTGACCCTTTTGACCCCAGTTCTTATCTATTCTTTATGGATGCTTTGTTTTTTTATTAGACAATCTTTTTATTATGTTGGTTTCTGGATTTGCTTAAATATTTTTATGTTGGATGTTCTTTTTACTTATATTTTGAATGTTAGTTTTTGGTTTTTAATGTATGTGTATGTGTATATATATCACTATGTTATCATATTTGGTTTTTCATTCTTGTCTTTACTTTGAGGACAAAGTATTCTATTTTGGTGGGGTGTGTGGAAATTTATGGATTAAGGTGAAGTTTGAGTAGCCTCGAGTTCATAACTTCCCTTATTTTTGATCCTAAGGTTTTCTTTCTGTGTTTCTTTTTCCTTGTGGATGTTTATTTTTCTGTTGAACTGGCATGTTTTAGTTAGTGTAGATAGTTTGTAAATTCATAGTAGTGTTATCTGTTGGCATATACCTAGTCTTTAAATGCTTTTTGAATTCTGTTGCACAATTGGGTACCCTCAAAATTTTTGAGGTTGTGGTTATTGATGCATTCATGCATTTTGATTATCTAGTGATGTTTGTTCTGATTATGTGAAGGTAAGTTGAGGTTTGATGCATGACCTATGAGTCTATACTTGATTGTGGGTGCAATGCCATGTGTTTTGTGAGCTTATTTTGCTGCATTTATGGATCTTGTATGGACTCAGAACTTGCCTTGTTACTCTTACATTTGTTTGGTGATGTAGTTGGTTTGGAAAGGATCTTAGGCCTTTGTTCTTTGAGTGAACCCACTTTTAGCCTAAATGACCTACCAAATGAGTAAGTAAATCCCTTGTTCCAAATTTTTTAGCCTCTCATGTACTCTTTTTTTTTCTGACACCTTACTAGCTTAACCTTTTTTGATGAAATACCTTGATATTGGTCCTGGTCTATCCTTGAACATGTGAACCTTAATTGAGGGTAAAAGCCTATGTTGAGGGTGGCTACAAATTGTGGCTACAACTTGTGTCCCTAGTTTGGGCAATAGATATTATGTACTTCACCTCAAGCTAAAAGCCTAAGTTGAGAGTGGCCCCGATTGTGGTAAAGTAACAACAATGAGGTGGTTAGTTGGGAAATAAAGAAGAAATGAAAAATCGTAAGCCAAGTCAAGAAAAAGAAAAGAAAAGTGCCTTGAGTTGAGAAAAGGTAGAAAGAGTTGAGTTTAGAAATAAGGCACAACTGAAAATAGAAAGAAAGCACTTGAGAAAAGTTTGAAACAGTAGAATAAGGGTGGATTTAATGAAAAGGGTTGGATTGTGAAAGCAAAAGTGTTGGTAAACATGGTTCAAGGATAGCTTTTAGTCATTACTTGGCCAAAATGCCATACCAAAGCCCCCTAAACCTATGTTACAAGCCCTTAAGTCCTAAAGTGATCCAAATCCACTTTGTCACCAAGCTAGAAAATTAGTATAGAGGCAAGTTTATGGTGTTAGTCATTGTGCCTGAATTTTAATTGTAAGAGTGAGAATGCTTCCTCAGTCCCTGAATTCTAAATTCTTCTTGAGTGGGTAATAAGGACTTCTTTTATGTGAGGACATTTGCACTACTTGATTAGCATATAGCTACACCATTGATTGTGAATGGTTGATGCTCCTTAGCTTATCATATTTGGGTTACCAGATTCATCATCATGTTTTTGTTGTGCTTAGAAGCTTTGCAATCTGGTTTTGAAAATGATAGTTGGGTACTTTGATTAGAGTGAATGATGTATATTCCCTTGGTATAGCTACTATGTATTTCTTATTGTCTGCATAGATTGAGTCATCGCTTGAGGACAAGCAATAATTCTAAGTTGAGGGTGTTGATGTGTTGTCAAAATATAGCACATTTGATGACTAAGTTAAGGGATTTTGTGAGTTCTTAATGCGACTTTTTATGATTTTAATGTGTTTTTGTGTTGTTCTTGCAGAAAAGTTAGGTTGGCATGATTTAGGAGAAAAATTATAGATTTTGCAGAAGCATAAAACATACGAGTTCACCTATGAGTCGTAGCCCAAGCTACGAGTCGTAGCCCAAGCTACGAGTCATAGGGTGCTATCATAGCAAGAAATAGAGTCCAAAAATTAGAAATCTGCTAAGTCTAGGTCAACTCTACAAGTCCATCCTATGAGTTGTAAGTCTTGTTACGACTTGTACAGGTGTACTCGTAGCAGGAATTAGAGAGACCAAACATTGGATCAACAACTGAAGGCCTAGATTTCGAGAGGAGCATACGAGTCATAGCCCAAGCTATGACTCATACCAATGGGTTGTACTAGTTGAGTCCAAGATGTCAAGAACCTAATACGAGACCCCGATTATGACTCGTAGGTCACCCTACGAATCGTACCTGTGAGGCATACCAGCTGTCAGCTATCTTTTTTGTGTAATTTTTAGGGTAATATTTTAAACATTATAAATACTTTAAGTTAGGGTTTTATTTAGGGAGGTTCAAAATTCAGAAGAAAACATCATCTTTGAATGTACTCTCTAGGAAACTTTTAGGGTTTTACCTTAGTTTATCATTTTCTCTTGGAAGACCCAATTTTGGAGATTGCAACTCTTGCTTTGCGCTTATTATCAATATATCAAACTTGTGGTTTGTAACTTGTGGTATCTTCAGTCTTCATTGCTTTGGGTAAAATACTCAATCATGTCTTATAATTGCATTTTTGTTGGTTTTGCCTTAGTCATGAGTAGCTAAGCACCCACAACTTGGAGTTGTGGGAACCATGGGTATTTGACTTGGGATTACCTAGGTTAGTGCATTTTTATGATTGGGGTTTTGCATATATTATCTATTTCTCTTTGCTATGATTGTTGTTTGGTAGTGGCTAACACTAAACCCCACTTACTATCACGATCCTAACCAAGGTATATGACGACTAGGAAAACATTAATAGATGACAGGATTTGATTAATGTGTTCTCATCTACTCAACCAAATCTGACCAATGGGAGGTTGACTAGGACAACAGGTAACGGTTCGTTGGCACGGCATGGTTGCTGACCAAGTGTCATGGTGAAATTTAACCTTCACCTTTAAAAGAGAGCTGGAAGAACCTAAGTTACCATCCTGCATGTATATCTCTAATGAGGGGGTGGTTTGACGACTCTAGTGCTATAGAACTCCTTAAGGTTGTGGGTGTTATGGAGGATAAGTTGACTTAGGAAGAGGTCCCAGTGGAGGCATTAGATAGAAGGGTGGAAGAAGTTGATCAATAAGGATGTGGTGTTCGTTAAGGCTCTTTGGAAGGTTCGTCTAGTCGAAAGTATCTCTCAGGGAGTAGGCATAGAGAAACAATATTTGTATCTCTTTATTTCTATTCAAGCTTATAATGACATATCAAGTTCTTTCATGATTCCGGGCCTTATGTTTCTGTCCCTATGTCTTTTGCATGCATCCATATGTATGTTAGCAAGTTCATGATGACTTTTGACACTTATGTTGATGTTTTTAAAATGGTGTTTTAAATGTAGGCGGATTTGTTCAAGATTACTCTTCTCATATATGTTTCTTTGACATTCGAGGATGAATTTTCCCAAGGGGTAGATATTGTAAGCACCCCAAAAATTTGCCCGAAAATGTGAGTCGGAAGTGCCTGGAATCATAATTTTCATATATCTCAAAATCCATGTGCTATATAGATAATCTGACTTCATATTCTTGATCAGGGGGTCATTTTGAGTAGAAAATGGGTCTAACCCCGATTTAAGAGCAAACGATTACTAGTTTCAACTTTTGTAATTTTGCTTATCCAATTTCTGTCTGCGATGGTACCGCGTTGCGCTTCTATAGCGAAAATGTGTAAATTCAGCCTCTATGATAGGTTCGTGTCGCGAACCAGATGTGGACCTATGTAAATCCTGCCTAGTTATTTTTCTTGCGGTCTAAGGCTTTCATGTCTTAGGCCTAAGTGCCCCCAAATGTGAATATACCTATACTTAGCAATTTTCACCCTCATATCATTCTATACATTCCCAATACTCACTCAAACATAGCCAATATTTCACCTCCAAAATTCAAGTCTCAAAACACTTTTTGGATCTTAAAGATTGCAATCAAGCTTCAAGTCTCCATCTCCAATTTTTATCAAGTTCATCATTAAAGCTAAGGTATGTGGGGTTCTTTCATGGGCTCATGTCACCCATGATGCCCAAGCTTCCTTTTTGCTAAAATTGCATGATTTAAAGTTGATTTACAAAGGGGTCTTATTTATTATGAAAACCACTGCACACTTTGTTAGGGTTTATGAAATAGTGACTGTTTTACTATGTTGTAGGCTATGACTCTAAGATCTAATATGAGATTTGATTAAGGGTTTGGATGTATATTTCTTGAGGGTGTTATGAAGTATCTATTGATGGTTTTTCACTCAATTTTCTAGCATGACTACACTCTTGAAATGCATGGTTTTACACTAGCACTAGACACCCTCAAAGTGTTTGATAAAATGTCCAGTTTAGGGTTCTTGAGGAATTGGTGATCCAATGCATTTCTTATAAGTTGAATGACTATATGATGACAAAAGAAATGTATATCTGTGTGTTTAAATCATGTAAATCTCCTATTGTATTGCAAGTGAATTGTTGGGCTCACATATTGTTATATTCTTGGGAATTATAGATGAGCTATTGGGTTATTATACTAAGGTTTATACATTTGTCAACTGTGAAGCCTACTAGAAGGGGTTATGAACTATGTTATATACTTTACCCTCAAGTGCAAGGCCAATTCCTACACGTAGGTGTTATGAACAATGTTGAACACCTTACTCTCATGTATGAATCAATGCTACTCATTTACTCATATCCAATGTAGGGGTTATGAACTATGTTGTACTCCTTACCCTCGTGTACGGTTTGAGGTTATGCAATATATACACATGTAAGGGTTATTACTTATACTAACTTACCCTCATGTTCTACTCACTTACTCATTTCTACATGTAGGGGTTATGAACTATGATGTACTCCTTACCCTCGTGTACGGTTTGAGGTTATGCAATATATACACATGTAAGGGTTATTACTTATACTAACTTACCCTCATGTTCTACTCACTTACTCATTTCTACATGTAGGGGTTATGAACTATGATGTACTCCTTACCCTCGTGTATGATTTGGGGTTATACAATATACTCATATGTAGGGGTTATGAATTATTTGGTATGTCGCACCCTCATATGCACACATGTAAGGGTTATGACCTATGTTACCTCCCTACCCTCATGTGCTACTCATTATCTCTTGTCTACATGTAGGGGTTATGAACTACGCTATCTCTTTACCCTCATGTACTACCCATTACCTACTAGAAGGGGTTATGACCTATGCTATATTTCTCACCCTCTAATACAAGGTATTTGGATGATCTAAGCATGTCACTTTATTATGTTAAATGAGCTATGTAAGTATGGCTATTTTCAAGCATGTTTTACTACAAGCATTGTTCATGCATGCTATACTACAATTATGCTATCTGTTGCTCATGATTATGCATTTTGATTATGTTGCCTATCTCTTATTGCATTGTATCCCACATACTTAGTACATTCCAACGTACTAATGCACACTCTATGCCTACATGATGTCACCATGTAGGAACAGGAGCACCGCTTGAGCATCTCCACCCACGTTGATAGTAAGGTTTCACTCAAGTATCTTGGTGAGTCCTTCATTCTGGGGACGTTACTTATAATCTTTTGCTATGTATTAAAACTATCATTCTTTTATATATACCTTGACTATGAGGGTGAGCCCAGTTGCTTGCCTTGGACTCCACTAAGTATTTATGTTTAGAGGTGTTGTTGGACATGTTATGTATCTATGCTATGAGTTTTAACTCTCTTGTTTCTTGATTTTATGATATGCAAGTTTACCCCTAGTCCCAACTCCTCCTAATTATGCTTAGCTCTTATTGTCATTTTATTGTTTCCGCGACCAAAGATGTGTAATGATATGCTACAAGGCTTGTTTTGGGTTCCTTCGGGTTTCCCATTCACCGATCACGTCTAGGCCCTAGGCTTGGGTCATGACACAAGGAGTGGAAGATGTTCATCCTAGCTAACCTTAAACTCCAAAACACAAGGTCTAAGAATATCCTCAAGAGTTTGGATAGTCTTCTCCGCTTAACCGTCCGTTTGAGGGTGAAAGGTCGTGTTAAGCGTAACGTTGGTGCCAAGACCTCTTTAGAAAGACCTCTAAAAGTGGGAAGTGAATTAAGCATCAGGATCTGAAATGATAGACAAAGACACCCTATGCAATCTAACCAACTCAAGTATATACAACTTAGCATAATCGTAGGCACAATAAGTAGTTTTGACTGGCAGGAAGTGAGCTGACTCTGTCATCCTATCCACAATAGCCCAAAAAGAATCAAAATACGTTCTAGTCTTAGGCAACCCAACCACAAAATCAATGTTGATTTCCTCCCACTTCCAAGTAGGAATCTCTATATCTTGGTCTAGGTGACCCGACCTTTGATGTTCGACTTTTACTTGTTGGCAATTGTGACATCCGAATATGAACTTGGCAATGTCTCGCTTCATACCACCCTACCAATGCACTTCCCTCAAGTCTCTACACATCTTTTTAGAACTGGGGTGAATGGAATAGGATGAATTATGGGCTTCCTTCATTCATAATCAATTCTTTCAAATCATCTACATTTGGTACACACAATCTATCTTAGCACCTAAGGGCACCATCTCCCTCTTTGGAGAAAACCTCCACTTTACCATTCTTCACTAAGGCCTTCAACTCTAAACTCTAACAAGGCAGGGGTCAAGATCTTGTTTTTCCTTTACCTCTTCAATCAAAGAAGACTTAGAACCATCAATAACCACTACACCGCTATTACCAACTTCATCCAACTTAACACCCAATCTAGCCAACCGGTGAACCTCTCTAGCCACTTCTTTCCCACTATCATCAACATGAGCTAGCGTAGCCATAGACACCCTACTTAAAGCATCAGCCACAACATTACCTTTGCCGAGGTGATAATGCACACTTATATCATAATCTTTAAGGAGCTCTAACCACCTTCTTTGTCTCAAGTTATGATCTTTTTGGGTGAACACATATCGAACACTTTTATTATTGATAAACGTATCAACATGAACCCCTTACAACTATTGATGCCAAATTTTCAAAGTAAATACCACGGCCACCAATTCAAAATTAGGGGTGGGATAATTCTTCTCGTGCATCTTTAGTTGTCTAGAGGCATATGCTATCACCTTACCACTTTGCATCAAAACACACCCCAGAACTATGATGTACTCCTTACCCTCGTGTATGATTTGGGGTTATACAATATACTCATATGTAGGGGTTATGAATTATTTGGTATGTCGCCCATTTGAGGCATCATAATATACAACACATCCTTCCAACCATTCCCGTTGAGCCAAGATAGGAGCGGAGACAAGCTTATCTTTCAATGTTTGGAAACACTTTTCACACTTATCGATCCACACAAATTTTGCCTTCATTTGTGTGAAATTAGTTATGGGAGAAGCAATAGAAGAGAAATGATTTACAAACCTCCGGTAATAACCTACCAAACCCAAGAAACTCCTAATGTCAATGGACTCAAAGGTCTAGGGCAATTTCTAATCACTTACATTTTCTTAGGATCCACCGTAATGCCATCACCCAACACCACATGCCTTAGAGAAGAAACCTCTTTCAACCAAAACTCACATTTCTCATATTTTGCATACAACCCTCTCCTCCCTCAAGATTTGCAATACCCCTCTCAAGTTATCCACATGCTCCTCCTCAATATAGGAATAAATAAAAATATTATCAATAAAGATCACCACAAATAAGTCAAGGTAGGGTTTAAAGACCTTATTCATGAGATCCATAAATATAGTCGGTGCATTACCCAACCCAAAAGGTATAACCACAAAATCAAGTGCCCATACCTAGTCTACAAACCCTTTTTGGGAATGTCACACTCTCTCACTTTCACTTAGTCATACCCTGACTGAAGATCAATCTTAGAAAAGTGACTAGCCCATTGAAGTTGATCAAATAGGTCATCAATCCTTGGTAGAGGGTACTTGTTCTTTAAGGTGACTCTATTAAGTTGCCAGTAATCAATGCACATTCTAAGAGAACCATCCTTCTTCTTCACAAATAATGTTGGTACACCCCAAGGTGACTTACTAGGCCTTATAAACCCTTCTCCAACAAATCCCTCAAGTACTCCTTCAATTCCACCGGGGCCATATGGTAAGGGGAAATAGAAATGGGTTGAGTATCGGGAAGGAGCTCTATACAAAAATTTATTTCCCTTTTGGGAGGGACACCAGGAAGCTCATCGGGAAAGACATCAATATACTCATTAACCACCGAAATCAACTCAATAGGAATGACTTTGTACTTCACATCCCTAACCCTCACAAGATGATAAACACAACCTTTAGAAATCAACTTTTGGGCCTTAAGACAAGAAATGAATCTACCCTTGACCACCACGTCATGATTTTCCCACTTAAGGAAGGACTCATTAGGGAATTAGAATTTAACCCTATGGGTTCTAGAATCAATTGAAGCATAATACACATACAACTAATCCATCCCAAGAATGACATCAAAATCCACCATATTTTATTCAATAAAATCACAAGGCAAGATTTTATGCAAAATAGACACAGGGCTATTACTATAGACTCTTCTAGTAACAATGGACTCACCAATAGGTGTAGACATTTCATAAGATTCACACAATAATTTGGGACTAACATGAAGCTTTTTAGCAACAAAAGGAGTAATATAAAAAAGAGTGGTACCCAGGTCTATCAATGCATACACATCAGAATCAAAAACCTTTAACATACCGGTGATGACATCGGGCACCTCATTCACCCCTTGTCTCCCTTGAAGAACATAAAATCTATTTTGCCTGGGTGCACCCCCTTGTTGGCCTCCTCTTCCCCTTTAACCCACATTTGTACCTTGGCCTTGTGGACGATCATATCCACGTTTGGGTTGGGCATGAGGATAATAAATGACCTTTTGGCTAACTTCACCACAAATAAAGTAAGCATTTCAATTTCTCAAACAAGCACCACTATGATTCTTTTCACACCTTGGATATCTAGGCTTTACCATTCCTCCATTACCACCTTCGAATCTTTGATTAGGGACCATATCATTGTAAAACCTCTTGTTGGAAGCATTTGATGACCCTTGGCCTTGGAACTTGTGGCCTTTAGGAAACCGGTCACCCTTAGAGCCTTAGAACCCATCTTCAAATCGAGCCCTCTTGGACTCACCACTTCTTCTCTTTCTAAGCTTTTCTGCTTCTAGTTGTTCGACATATGTCATGAGGCAGGACAAGTCTATATCACCTATTAGCATGGTGGTATGACACTCCTTATTCATCAAGTCGAATACACCCAACATAAAGTTTTGCATTCTTGAACTTGGCTCGACAACCAATTGTGGGGAATACTTGGAGAGCTGGTTGAACATAAGGGCATACTATCATGACCAAAGCCTAGGGCCTAGATGTGAATGGCAAATGGGTAACCCAATGGAACCTCAAACAAGCCTCATAGCATATTATTATATATCCTTGGTTGTGAAAGCAAGATAGTTCATCGAAAGAAACATAAACTGAGAAATTTGGGGAATATGCGAAAGAGGCTCATATTTAATAGCCTGGATAACATAAGTGAGTCAAAGCTCAAATATAGGTATTTTCATGTATGGGGGGACTTAGGCCCAAGACATAAAAGTCTTGGACCGAATAAAAAAGACAAAAACTTTTTATACAGAGGCACGTCACGCTGATGACATGAATTCCTCTCTGGAAATCACCACTTTAAAAATTAAAATTGTGAATCATTTGCTCTAAAATCAGGGTTAGACCTTTTTCCCCATAAAATTAACCCCCTGAAAAAGAATATGAAGTTGAATTTCTGAAATAACGCACGAATTGTGAGATATATGGAAATTAAGATTCTTGGCTTTTCGAAGGAACATTTTTGGACACTTCTTGGGGTTATTTCACACACTCCTTTACACTCATATACCCTTGATTTAGAATTATAAATTCCATCATCTTTGCCTCTCTTATGTTAATAGGGAAGAAACGATTGAGAAATGCCACTTTGAACTCCTCCCAAGGGATAGCATCACCATTCCCCTTCTCCATCTTTCATTGAGTGAACCATATTTGAGCAACCCCTTTGGGTTGGTAGGCTGCCAACTCCACTTTTTCCTCCGATTTAACCCCCATAGTGGACAACACCTTATACACCTCATCAATGAATTCTTGGGGATCCTAATCCATCTTGGATCCATGGAACTCTAGTCGATTCATCCTAGTAAAATCCCTTACCCTTGATGTCGGAGTAGGGGTATGAGGATATTGGGCCCCTTGGTTGATTTGGTTGGTCATAGCATGAGCCAATATTGCAATAGCATCTCCAAATTCTTCTTGGCCTATCCCTCCTTCTTAAGGAGCAGGAGAAGCCGGTTGCTCCACGAGTGTACAGGCTGAAATAGATCATGAAGAAGGGAAACATTTCCAAAAATGTCTCATCGTCTCTTAATCATAGTAGTGGTGCACTTCACAACTATGAACAAGACTTTAATCGAGGCGGTGTGTTGGATTCTGAGGACCATTAACAACCTAGTGCTCTGATACTAATTTTGTCATAACCCAAGCTTAGGGCCTAGACGTGACACGATGAATGGAAACCCAAAGGGACCCAAACAAGCTCTTAGCATTTTGGTCATGGAAGCAAAGTAATCAACAACAAGAGATAATATAAAAAGGAAGCGGGACTAAGGGAAAACCTATGATAATCATAAAATCATAAAGAGTCAAGCTTATAGCATAAGTACATTATAATATTTTAACAACACCTCTAAACATAGAATGAAGAGGGGGCCAAGACACTCTCTGGTTTCACCCTCATAATGTCATTTGTTCAACATCAAGAAGTCTTAGAAATAGCAAGAGAAAGTAGATAGTGTCCTGAACTGGATGATTCACAAAGTTTATCCTTAAATAATCTCACTAGCCACGTGGATGATAATCACGGAGCTCTGGTACCTACATGGTGATATCATGTAGGCATAATGTAGGACTCACTAAGCTTTTCTTTGAATAATCTCACTAGCCACCTGGAAAATGATAAAGAGGAGTTTTTTTCCCTAAATAATGATATCATGTAGGTTTAAAGTATGCATTAGTACATTTGAATGTACTACGTATGTAGGATGCAATGTAATAAGACATACGCAAATATAGTCAAAATGCATAGTAATAGGCAATAGATAAGCATATTCTCAATATGGCATGCATGATCAATGCTTGAAGTAATACATGCTTGTAAATCATTCAACTTGCATAGAACATAATAGATGTGTGGGAAGAGACCTCAACTGACAAAGAATAAGACCAAGTGAGCTACAAATTAGAATCCCGATGATTACCCCTCATAAGTAAAGAGGTGGTCTACTTTCCAAGGTAATCCATACTTCACCTTATGGGAGCCCATCCCATTTCTGAGAAGTAACCTTCCTTACGGGAGCCCATCCCATTTCGGAAAGGATTTCATGAGAAACTTCGCCTTATGGGAGCCCATCCTATTTCGGGAAGAATTTCAAGAGAAAGTTCACGAAATGGAACCACTAGTGTAGCAAAGGTATAACATAAATCTATATTTGCACATAGTTCAAGGAAAAAGAGTAAACCCTCCATCCATAAGTGCTAAGTCCAATTCCACGGAAGACTTATAATAGTCATAAATTAACAGCTTGTAATAAACATAGAATCATGACATGAGTAGCTCTTAAACATACTTGACCTCTAATGGTGAGCCTAACTTTAAAATATAAGAATAGATCATCATC
>DF359239.1:70693-89643 GCA_000787875.1 Solanum virginianum | reverse complement strand
TTTATAGCCATTCCCCATTCATGTGGGGGATTGTTGGGTTTTGATATTAGTGAATGGGAAATGATGGGATGGAAAGTGAAAGGAATGTAAAAAGTCCATTTTGCTTTGGTTAAAGCATTTGTCCCACATAGGAAAGAAAGAGAAAAAGAGATGTGTATATATTAAATTACACCTACTCTAGGTGCTAAAAGGGTTGAGGGGGAAAGGACCCCTCGCTCCGTCATCGTCGCTCGCTCGGCTCGGCTTCGGCTTCAGCTTCAGCTTCAGCTTTGGATTTGGATTTGGATTTGGATTTGGATTTGGTCAAATGATCTGATTGATTGATAATCTTTTTGAACCAAAATTCTTTTAATTTTAATTAATTAATTATTTTTCATATCCTGACCCGTTAGTGACCCGAATCTGCGTGTTGTCTGATCCACATTTTTCTTTCCCGGATTAATTTAAATTTCTCTCCGTTTTTTTCAACAGAAGGTTGCAATCTTTCATGAAAAGTGGCAAACCTTTCTGAAAAGTTGTAAATAGTTTTCCAAAACAAGCTATATATTTCTGTTGATCCTCAGAATTGTTCCTTACGAGAAATCTCTGACATCTTTTTCTTTCTTTCCTGCACTTCTTAAAATTCTCATGTGATATACTACCTTCAAGTGGTTCGCAGCAACAATACGAGAAATCTCTGACATCTTTTTCTTTCTTTCCTGCACTTCTTAAAATTCTCATGTGATATACTACCTTCAAGTGGTTCGCAGCCACCTTAATTTGCTGTACCGTTATTCTGGTGAGTAAATCGTTCTATCCTGGGAGGAAAGATTCTAACACCTCGGGTACATTGAGGGGAATAATTTCCTTAAGGACACACTGTGCATTCAGTGGGCTCAATTTCTGTTCTTACATAATTCAGACACTGTTCTTAATTTTTTTTAGTATAGATTGATAACAGTTATCTGTTAGACTAAGGTATTCATTTGCCTGGGTTACTATTTTTATATCTATACTGATAGATAAAGTGGTAGGATGATTGTGATTTCTAGTCTTCCAAATGTTCTTTATGAAGCATGGGTACGCTTCAGACCATTCTAAAGTTCCTTTCCATGTTTTGACCATGATTTTTTGGATCATATGCAGCCAGTCTCTCCAGTTCTCATCGATGATGGTGTTAATTTCTTGTGTAGCCCTTAGCTAGCTTTCAAAATATTTTCTTGATATTCTTACATTGTAGAAAGATATGGGCCAGTGTCTCCGGCTTCTGGCATATGTGGCAGTGGGTATTGGTGTTAATACCTATGGAGTTTAGGTATGAGCGTGTGGGAACTCCATTATGTTGACAAAGTCAGATAGAAAAACTTATTTTGTTTGGACATTTTAGAGACTATATCCAGGAGAAATGTGTGTTCATGTCTGTCCTAGGGGGTCTTTGTCCATAAGAAATTTGTAGGCGAACTTAGTAGTGAATATATTTAAGGATGCGGGCCCCAGATGACTCTACCTTCCTTTAGGTTATTTCTATAGGTGCAACCTATCAAGTTATAAATTTTCCAGGGAAAGGTGGTAATGGGTGGTTCACTTCGATCCCTATCAAGATAGTCTTCTATTGTCAGGTGGACTTCGTGTTTCGGCAGTGGTCCATAAAGGTGGTTATGAATTGTGTTACCATTTGTGAGCCATTTATCATACCACATGGACACTCGTCCATTCCCCACAGTCCATTGTAGACCCTGTTTGCATACTTTCCACCACAATAGTATGCTTCTCCAAAGATGGCTTTTTTAGGCTGTAGACTTAGTTTCAAGCAACACTATTTAATAAACATATCGAAAAATGAAATTACTTCTAGAAGCCAAATAAGAGTTACTACATTATTAATGGCCATTTTGATCATGTGAACCCCAGCTATTCCTCCGTGCATAAAGAGGTTGAACTTTTCTTCAAAGACAACACAGTCATAAAGGATTAGTGTCTGCTGAATTATCGATAACAATCTGTACAAGATCTTTTTTTAATTTATCTGCTACTCTTAATACTTGTACAACATCTGGTGTCAATTCAGACATTCAGTTATCTAAAAAAAACTATTCAACTCATTACAATAGGGTGGCAATAACCTGCAACAAAAGGATGTCATCTCTTTAAAATTGGTTTTAAAATCCCCTTCTCTTTAGAAGTCAGCTCACAACATCCTTTGTAAGGATGGCGAGAACATGAAGAAGATTTGGTAGGTATCTTGATGCTCTCCTGCTTGAACTTTCCTTCTCCATTAACTTACTCATCAATGATTTTTTACCCATACTACGCCCATGGAAGGGTGCAATCGTTTTCCCTTTCACTCGTTGCAATTTGTAGTTTTTACTTTCTATTCACCTATTTCAATTTGTCGTCAAACACGTAGTTTCTGAAAATCATTTCAATACACGTCTACTAATTTCAATAATGAAATCGGCACACTTCTCACTCAATCAAAAGAATATCACCTCACTATGAGATTAATATGAGGCTTTGAAATGTCTACACTTTGTTAAGGATACATGTCTTTGTACCTTTAGGAGTGCACATTCATGCTTTACAAACTTCTAAACTTTAAACACAACAAGATAAATTAATTGTCTTACTTTTTCCACACGTACTGATCATTATTGACCACTACTTTCGGTTTAAATCCTTCATGAAACAACCTTTTATTATAGCACACTAAGATTTCTAATATGATCTCTCAATGTATGTGTACTTTTTGACTATTTGAATTGTTGATTAATTTGATTATGATTACTTACTTTCAAGAGCAACATCAATGGACATGATAAAAGTATTGACTATGACTGAACAATCAAAATGGAAGATAGAGACATAAATAAGGAATATTGTCAGTAAGAAAGTACTAGGTAAGATACGATTAATAACATGTTTGAAATTAAGTTGGAACTAAGCTACACATTTAATGAAATTGATGAAATTTTCATCGATTATATTCATAGGTTTGGGGGAAGAAGAGAAGATATGACCAACACCAAACAATTACCAAAGAAGCCACTATTATTGGGTAGAATTAATTATCTAAAATTATACTACAACTGTTTTGGTGCCATTTAGAATGGCATGTAATTTGTGACTTTGCATTAATAAGAGTCTGAAATGTTTATTCATGCTCAATTAGTTATTTACAAATTGACTAAACCTTTGTTGATAATTTCACCGCCGAACTGATAAGAAACTATAAATACGATGTTCTTCAATTCCTGCTCTATAACCAAGAAATGAAATATGTAAAATAGTCAGTTCGGCATAATAGAATATTATTTATAAACCTATACTTGGGGTGCTTGAATTATATATTAATTTGGTTTGGATTATCAAGAAACAAAGCTTACATTATATCACTATTACATATTCAATAGTTTGATAAAACATAATATAGATATCAGGCATACATGTGCAACGCGCGTGTGATGAATCTGGTATATAAGAAAGGAATTTGTTGTTTTCTTTAAAATTCTGTAGATCCTATTTTGTGCGATTTTACTGAATATATTATTATTGCTTTAAACTTGAATGAAATGTATTCCGACTCAAAACTCTAAATTCCAGTGAAGTTAACTCAAGATGCTTTTTAATTGTTATATCTTAGTCCTTGCAGTTTAATTTCGACATATCACGTGTAATTCTAATTGATTTGAAATATTATGTCATTTTGTACTCATTTATAGGATTATTATAGACAACTTCTTCACTTGATTCATAGGGCCAATTTTAATTAAAATGTAATTTTTTCAATATAATTTATTTTATCCTAAATTACTATCATCTTTTATGTGAATATTGTCGTTATTCCTTTCCCCTTCTATACGCGGATACCTATTTTAATAATACTGTTGTTTGTTGAATGCAACTTCTTATTAATAATGTGTAGTTAATCATTAATTATCACCTCAACTTTAATTTAAAGTGAAGAAATATAATATTCAAAATTTACTTTTAATCTATAGTGCATATTATTCTACTTGATTTAAGATTACATTGAGTACTCTTCTATAACTACTTTACTTAATTTGAATTATATTTATTATTTTTTCTAGATTAGTAAAATCTTCTTATTATTCATATCATAATTTTTTTATTTACTTATTTTTCTCTACTAGCGACAAAGGCCCGTGCTAGCACGGACGCAATATAAATTATTTTTTAGTCTTGATTTATAGAATATTGATAGATATTTCCTATATATTTTAGAAGATATTGTAAAGTTATAATTGAAGCATCTAAAGAAATATTATGAAGTCATTGAGGCAGATACGTCAAAACACAGCAACCTTGAAAAGATTAAATTAAAAAGCCCATAAATTAGTTTTTGTTGGCTCACCGAAAGCCATACTATAAATTATTTTTTAATCTCGATTTATGTGACATTGATAGATTTTTTCTATATATTTTCGAAGATATCATAAAATTATAATTGTAACAGCTAAAAAAAATATTATGAAATAGTTGAAGCAGACATGTCAATACACAACTATTTGGAGAAGATTAAATTAAAAAGCCCACAAATTATTTTTTGTTGGCTAACAAGAAACTGCTTAAGCAAGCAACCAATATAAATTATTTTTTAGTCTCGATTTATGTGACATCGATAGATTTTTTATCTATATTTCAAAAATTATTGTAAAATTATAACTAAAGCAGCTAAAGAAATATTATGAAGTAATTGAAGCAGACATGTCAATACATAAGGTTATTTTTTATTAAATTTAAAAAGCCAAAATTTTTTTTTTTATTAGCCTCATATAATAAAGACGAAAAAGCAAGCAATGCAACTGAAAGATGTGTCAACCGTAGAAGCACACCCAGCTATGGAATTTCCTGAAATGCCTTCACTACCATATGCGTCCTCTCTTATTTCCTTAGTAATAAATAGTAATATTTGTGGGTGTTCTAAAACTAGTTTTTAAAATAAAGTAATTGAGTTAAATTCACTCTCTACGATATCTAAATCTTCCATAAATAGGAGTCTTAAATGTAAGCATTGCAATGTTTATGGTGAAGATTCAAAATGCACATACGAATTCACACATACAAAAACAAAAATCAAACTAAATTGCTCATGTGTTCTTCGTTCAGAGTTAAAGTAATTATTCAGGATTCAATTAAACATGCTTTTACCATTTAAATGATATGAATATCTTCTTCTTTAATTGTTCAAAATCATGTTTGAGTTGTATATTTATCAATTTGATAAATATGTATTTTTTTTGTTGATGCGCAAATATAAATATATTTTTTTAAAGTCCACAAACCCTATATACAAATACATCTTAATATACTAGCTACACAAGTCCATACTAGCACGGCCTCAATGTTTTAGAAAAAATTACGCAGATAAGTAAATATATACTAGTTAATTAGTTAACATAGTTGTAGTTCGAATTAATTACGGCTCGCGACAAACATATAGTTGTAACTACAATTTGAGTTTTGTATAATCACGCGATTTATACAACGTTGTGTGTGATTATATAAAAGTTGTGCGCAAATCAAATTGTATAGTAAAATATACAAATGCTATGAACAAATTATATATTGAAATATACAAAACATTATACAAAATCTTTGAATTGTATATATGATAAATTATACAAAAATATATGAACGTTGAGCGGCTATATACGACAATTTCGCTTATTATTGTGATTGCATTGTGTACCATAAAAACATAAGGTTATGTAAAGGCCCAATTATCGAAAAAAAGAAGGCCCAACAGAAGATAGGCTTTGTTTGGCTCAATAGGTAAATTATTTCTGCGTATTATCTGTCAAAAATGCCTAGTGAAATAGTCGTCTTCTTCCTGGGTTCCTCGTATTTGTAGCTTCACACTAGTGCAAAATTGTCAAAACACCTTCTATTCTCACCAATCATCAAGATTCGTCATATTCTTTTGTTATTTTTATCCGCCTTAAAGCATTCTTCTTTTCAAGTTCCAGCAGAGAGATTCTCCTGCCTTGGCAATACTTTGGGTCCGAGACAGAACTATATAAAGTTTCAGAATGGGTCTTGAAGGATCAAGAAACTATCTTTCGTGCTTGTGAGGCTGAAAAGGTAAGTGTTTTGGCACCCATTTTGAATTTTTTATTGAATATTGCAGATTTTGAAATTCCTATGTGTTTTATGAAGAGGTTTGTAGATTCATTTATTTAGCTACAATTTCTCTGGCATTCTCACACACCCATCTGTATTTTATTGAGGGATCTGCAGATTTGAGATTCTTTTGTTATTCATTTATGGATGTGTGTTTACGTGACAAGGAATTTTGTATAAATTCATGTGTTTAGCAAAAATTGTTGGAATTTCTGGGTACCCATTTGAATTTTATTTCTTGCATTCACATCTCATATTGGTACTTTTATGTGATATGAAAAGGCATTCCAGTTAAATTCATGTATTTAGCTGAATATTTGATTGGCATTTCTGAACTGTGGATATCAATTTGAATTTTACTAAACGATCTGCAGATTTGAATGGCTAGACCTCCAATTTTTGTCACAAGTTTGTGTACTCGCCAAAACGTTAACTCCCCAATCCGTAATTTTAGTATTGCTGGAATTAATTGTGGGGTTGAAGGTGAAGTTGCTTCACAAAATGCAGATCAATCAAGTTCAGAAGATTGTTAATTTTAGTATTGCTGGAGTTAATTGTGGGGTTGAAGGTGAAGTTGTTTCACAAAATGCAGATCAATCAAGTTCAGATGATTGTCAAAGTGAGCAACAGAGTTTTTTGGGGATAGCTAAAGATGTTTGCAAAGTCATCCGGACACAACCCAGATGGGAACAAACATTGTTATCTGATTTTCCCACTGTTAATTTTACTGATCCAAGGTTTTATACTGAGGTTGTGAAGGCACAAAAAAATGTTCTGTTGTCGCTTCGGTTTCATTATTGGCTTAGTTCTCAAAATGGATTTTCGAGGGATCAGTTCTCTGATGAAGTAATATTTAGTGGGCTTGTACAAGCCAAGGCCGCCAGTGCAGCCAAATGTTTTCGGCAAAATATGAACTTTGTGCCTCAACCTAGTTGTTTGGAAGCCTACATTCAGTGTCTTTGTGAAAATGGATTGATTGAGGATGCCCTTGATGTGTTTACTGAATTGAGAGCTGTTGGCCACTGCCCATCATTGAAAATTTGGAATACAGCCCTTTCAGATTCTCTCCGAGGTGGAAGAACTGACATTGTCTGGAAATTGTATGAGGATATGACAACATCTGGTGTTGGTCCAGATGTAGATACGATTGGGAACTTGATTCGAGCATTTTGTATGGAAAACAATGTTCCAAAAGGTCATCAACTTCTTCGACAGGTTTTGGAAGCTGGGTATGCCCCTAGTAGTGTTGCTTTCAATAAACTGATTTACGAATCATGCAAGAACAGAGATTACTTTAGAGTTTCATCTCTTCTCCATTCAATGGTTGCAACTAATAGTTCTGTTGATATATTCACTTATCAGCATGTTATTCAGGGACTATGTGAAACGAGAAAGAGGCTTGAAGCTTTTCGGATATTTAATGATCTAAAGAATAGAGGCTACGCTCCTGATGTGGTTATGTATACAACAATGATTAATGGTCTCTGTAAAATGAAATTGCTTGGAGATGCCCGGAAATTATGGTTTGAGATGATTCAAAAGGGATTCCATCCCAATGATTACACATATAATGCACTCATCCACGGATATTTAACAACTAACCATATCAGGGAAGCTGAAAATCTTTATAAGCAAATGTGTGATAAAGGATATGGAGAGACGACCGTGACATATAATACCATGATTTATGGGCTGTGTCTTTATGGAAGAGTAGAAGAAGCTCACAACTTGTTCAATAAAATGGCTGAGAAAGGTGTTGCCCATGATGTAGTCACATACAATTCTCTTATTCAGGGTTTCTGCAAGAATGGGAAGATATCTGAAGGTCTTCAGTTTTTATATGAACTGTTAAAGCAGGGGTTGCAACCGTCACCTGCTTCTTATACAGTGTTAATTGAGAAACTCTGTGATGTAGGCCGTGTTTCGGAAGCCATATCATTGTGGAACGATATGCAGGATAGAGGTGTCAAACCTGCAGTGTCGACTCATGATTCTATCATGCTTGGATTGATCAAGCAAGGATATGTAACGGAGGGGCTAGATTGGTTGAGCAGTATGATGAATAGTAGGCTTAGACCAAGAAGAAAAACTTTTGAGAAATTGATTTTTCATCTTTCTCAAGCAGATAGGTTGGATGACTCTTTGTCCATTTTAGATTACATGCTTAGATTAGGTCATGTTGTCAGAGAAAGTATTATCTGTTCTCTAGTAAATAAACTTTGCAAAGATAATTCCCACCATATTGAGATGCAAATGGGATATATTGTCTGAGCAATTCAAGATGGCTGATGTCTTCTAAAGATTGCAACACGTTTATCTTGTCTTAGGCCAAACTGGAAGAGAAGATTTATTTGCTTTATACCACCTTGATCATGCAACTTCCACTTTTTTTCTTGTAACTTTATGTTGTATTTTGTTAGTCTTATCGATATGTGATTGTAGGCTGATTTTTCTTGGTCAATTCTTTGTTTTCCTTTTTGAGAAATTCCCTGGGATAGCTGGACTAGCTCCAATTGACACACATATTTTGAACATGGGGAGTAAAGGTCCGCCCGTATCCTCCTCCCATTTAAATACCGCCAAGCTCCAGTCATTGATAGGGCTCAAATTCGTAGCATGTGCTACTACACATCCCACACTGTATTTTTTCTTTCGCTTACAGTAAATTTGATGATGGATGCACTGACACTTCTTGAAATGCTGTCATTCCTTAGAGAATCTGTGGTTTCTGCTAGGAGAGACACCAATCTCTTCGTCTGAATAACTTTTGTCAAATGAACTGTTTTGATGTGTGTTTCCAGTGTGGTCAGAACTTGGAGTCTACTTTCTTGCAATATTCAACTTTCATCGTTAGTGGTACCTCATTGTAGCTCCCATGCTAGTGAGTCTGGCTTGTCTTCTAAGGCTGGTGTTGTTTCCAGAAGCTGAAACAGTTGTATCTGTTCCCCTATTTCCAAACATTGCACCTTTTCTCTTAAATTTGATGTCTAACTATTGACCTGTTTTTAATTGTGGCTGTACTTTCAATTGCAGCAGTTTCCAAATTGCATCATCACACCTTCTCTTTGCTGGGTATGTAGGAAACTGCATTTTGATCACACTTACACATGCCTCCTAATTGAGTTAGAGGGTGTAAGGTGGAAAGTGAAACTGCGTAATTACACCATCAGTAAGGGATCCAAGAGATAAGCTATCCCACTATTCTTTATGAAAACCCTCTTTAAAGCCTATATTGCAACATGCTAGGTGGAGCTGATTCAATTCCTTGCCGTCATTTGAGTCCATGGAAGCACTTCTTGGCTATGCATTTTTCTTTAAATCGATCTTATCTGACTACACATATTCTGCTGGTCTTTAAGATGCCTTTGGCTCCAACATATTCAGGTCTGCCTGTGATTCTGGAAGAATGATTCAAGTGAGGCATACTGGTGAAGGCTAAAAAAGGAAATGAGATCCCTCATTCACCTCCTAATGTGCTTCCTTGTGTAGAAGTCAGCTTTTTGTGCTACATGATTCCAAAAGGTAGTAGTATAAGTATCAGACATCCATCCCCTTCTTACTGATAATGCTGAGAAGTTTTCCTTAGGAAAGCGCCATGGATGATGATGAAAATGATTTTCCTGTGTTTCTCAGATTAATTGTTTGTGCCGTCTCCCAAATTGAGGTAAAATGATCCTGACTCTGATCTAGCTCCTCTACAGTCCTCAATCTCTGGGGTATTATGTCAAAGCTGAAGTTGGTTCAGTTAGCCAATAAATTTCCCAGTTGCTAAGGACCAAGTATATACCTTTATTTTGTTTTTTGACATCAGCCAATGGAACTGTTCAAATGGGGGTTTGCGATTACATTCAAATTCCTGTGTTCCCCTAGTCCTGAGATTGCTGGGTTGAGTTTAGCCAGGAGTACAAGAGACCTGACCAGCGCCCAAGCATGGGATGTAACTTAACAGCAAGCATCGAATTAGTTTTGTGTGGCAATAACTGGTTGTAAACTTGCAGCATTTTGGCAAAATGATCATATGGTTCTGCCATGGAGGTGAATTCCCGTTGTTCGTACTCAACTGGAAATAGAACATCTTTAAGCCGTACTTGTGGACCAGTTATTCTGATGATTAAGAGAGATCTGATAAGGGGCTTAGGTGGTGGTACTGCTGGTTTCCATTGGCCACGACCTTGTAACCATCCCAGTAAGTACTTGCGCCAACTGTTCAACTGGGTGATGCTCCTAGGCAATCCCAATTTGATGATCCAAGAAGGATTAGTGACCCTGTTCTTGACAACCATATATCGCGACGTGGGAGTGGTGTAGTAAACGACCTCACAAATAATGGCAAGTTGATGAAACCAGATACAGCTATGCTGCAGAGGTTTGCTCATGTTGAACTCCATAACTCAATGTACGATGATGATAGCTTGGTTACATATGGGTTCCTGTTTGGAACAAAAACAATGTTCTCCCTGTGCTTGAACATTTTGAAGCAATGAACAGACCTTTATTTGCGAGAGTTACTCATAGGTGGAAACACTTGATTTGATAGAATTGTACTGCCGGTGTTGCTTGCCCATGGCCCTTCACTTACCTCTCTCCCTTAGGTTGTTCACACTGGTTGAGTATTGAGCTTGTAATTTGCGTGTACAGATTTGGACAACTCTTCCCTCGTGAGCTGACTTTTTAGGTTGAGTTAGGCTGTTGTTGCACATCTTGATGAACATGATCATTTTCCACTTTACTTTCCTTCAACTCATCCTCTTCACTAGCAAGCAGCTTGTGCAATCTATCAAATGTTTGTGTATCCCATGGTCTTGAGACGGCTCATTAGAATCAGAACCAGAACCACTGAATGTTGCTTCTATCCTTGTCTACAAAACTCTCATCGTCCCTTCACTAGTTGTGTTCAGTGTTTCTCCTTTGCATCAGAATTCTGGCTAAACATGTCTTTCCACTGTTCCCCAGGGAATTCACTCGTTTCACCTGAATCATACTTCCCTTTTTTACTCGTAATTATCTTCTTCTCCTCTTTGAATGCATCTGATACTCATAAAAGGATACTACCCTATGAATAGGGGAAACAACCAAATATACATTTTAGAGGAAATATTTTACCTTTTTTGTCACCCAAAATATTTACCAAAAAATGTCAACATTTTTTTACAAAAATGTACATTCATGACTAAATGACCCCCAAAAAAAAATAATAAACAAAAAAAAGCAAAAGATGTATCATCCAATCAAACTAATTAATGCAACACATTTGGAGTAAAAGTCTGAAGGAAAAAAAAACAAAAAAATATAAAAGAAAATTCAAAAAAGTTAGTAAATGTACATTCATGAGTTAATTAAAGAAACAAAAAAAAAAAAAAAAAAGCAAAACATGTGTCAGAAAAAAAAACAAAAAAAAATAAAAAAAAATTCAAAAAAGTTAGTAAATGTACATTCATGAGTTAATTAAAAAAAAAAAAAAAAAAAAAAAAAAGCAAAACATGTGTCATTCAATCAAAGGTAATTAATGCAGCATATTTAGATTAAGAATACAAATGGGAAAAAAAACGGAAATATATATAAAAAAAAAAAAAACCCAAAAAAGTGAGTAATCAATTACCTAGGTAAACTAAAAAGTCCAAAGGTGTGTTGTCTAATTAACCAAAAAAAGAACTTTTCATAGTCAGAAAAATTAAATATTTTTGGTCAGAGTGACAAAATAAAATGAAAAAAAAAAGAAAAAGGAAATACAAAAATGACATTGATGTAAATAAAATAACAAAAATATAAATATTTATATATATTTATATAGATTGACATTGACTATAATTTAAGATCTAAAAGTATTTAGTATTGCAATTTTTCCGTATGCGTGAATATGTATATATCGGATGAATCAATCAACAAATTAAAGAAGTTGCTGCTATAGATTTTTAACGTTGGTATTAAAGAATGTGTGAAGCTAATTGTTGGAAATAAACTAACACTTTGCAAAGACTAAATGCTCTCAGAATATTGTTCTCCAAACTAATATTTTCCACCATTTTCATGACGAGTATGGTAGTATATCCTCAATCAAAGTATTTTGTTAGTCACACATACACATACTTAATCAAAACACAATATATATACCTTCAGGTTGTTGCTTTAAAAGTTCATTATTATCATTGATATCACTAATGATTTTAGCAGCAACAGAAGCTTTTGCGTTTATCTGACTATGTTCGCTTCAATTTTAAATTACACGTTAATGCGTTTATATTTTATGAATTAGACTGCTGAATTCGTGTGTTTATTTGTTTAAGAACTGGATGCTTATAGTGCTTGTTTGTGTATTTTGAAAGTTTGATATCTAACTTGTTATTTGAAATCAAGTTAAAGAGCTAAAATTTATGTATTATGTCTTATTGTTATGAGCATTGATATTCAGATTTATTCAAATTTTTGCATTGGGTTTACTTAAATGTTTTTAAAGTTCACTTAATGAAACTTCCACATATTTTTTAAGTTTTCAGTTTACTAGTATGCTAAGCCAAGGGTTTTTTTGGGATTCGAAATGATTTTGACTGTCGACCATGTTCAGAACGTAGGCTTAGAGAGTGATAAAAAGTTATTTTCAGCTTGTCACGAATATCTTCATCTGTAATCTTATCACTCATGGTGTGGTCACACATCTATCTCAATATCCCCATTTAGATGGAAGTTTTTGACCAACCTACACTCAACTCAATACAATAATGTCGATCTAATCACTATTTTATAATCTTTAGTTTGTATTTTTCAATATTTTTAAAAGGTGAGTCAAACCTCAACAATTCTAGATCAAAGGAAGTAATAATACATAAATATGTCTTTTAACCTAACCTCATTTGACATCTGTGTCTTCAATTTTAGATATGCATATATAGATATTTAAATTTGTATAAAGTTGAACAATTAGACATACGTACCCTATGTGATATAATACACATAGATTGTCACATAAGATGTTGTTAGGACGCAAATGATCACATATCAATGATTTGATATGATGAATTAAATATCATTATTGATGATTACAATTTCATTAATATAATACTAAAAGAAAAAATAAAATAATTTTTTAAGACGTGAATTGTCATATATGATGTGTGACTTTGCTTATTCAATTTTATATAAATTTAATTATTTATTTATATATATCCAAAATTGAAATGGTGGATATCAGATTAATCAAATTAAAACCCCCGATTATGCACTATGCTTTTTCCTAAGAAGCCTATAGAAAATAATATAGGAAGTAGAAAGAATAACATTTATTTTTGCTAATTTCAAATAGTCAGTAGGTCTAGGAGATTACTTCCTTTGAATTTTACTTATAACTAGTTTAGTATACGTGATGTGTATATACGTGTCGTGTCAATTTAAAAATTATATATAAATTGCATTTATTATTAAAATAAATATAATATTCATATAATAAAATTAAATAAATGCTATTAATTTGATGTAATAATTTAATCTATTATGAATGAATAAAAATGAGAAAATCAATTCAATTACTTATAATATAGAGATATATTAATAGTTTATGAATACTAAATAAAATGAGTTGTTTAGTGTTTCATCGGTAATTTTAATTACTTTTTTTCTTTTTAAATTTGTTGTGTTATATATTTTTATTAGCAAAATATTTGATAATCAAAATTTGAAGCAGAAAAGTAAAAATATTTTTTTCCTTCATAGTCTAGACAATTATTTTTGTAGAACAATCTTAAATCATAAGTGAATTCTAAATATTTAAAAAATTTAATTTTAAAGTGAATCTTGAAATTAAATAAATAAAAACTTAAATAATAAATTAAAAATAATTTTATAAAATAAAATATTTTAATAAAAGATAAAAAATTCAAACGATATATTTCAGATATTTCAGTGATCGTAAATTACTAGAAGGAAAGATATCCGGATATTTTTGGTGGATAGAGAATTTCAAGTAACATCACAGAAACTTCCAACATATTACTGCAGAAAAATACAATATTTATTTCTTAATTGGAATATCCAAAAAATTGAGAAATAATTCACTCTTTCTTCTTCATTGCAGTCGCAGAGAGAGAAGAGAGAGATCGAAGATGTACGGATTCACGAGTTTGAGCACGGAGAGTGATGGAGGAATCAAAGGTGATATAGAGGAAGGAACCTTGTATCCAGGTCTTGGATATGGAGAAAATCAATTGCGTTGGGGATTTATTCGTAAAGTGTATGGTATTCTCGCCGCTCAGATCCTCCTAACCACCCTTGTCTCCGCCGTTTTTGTACTTTATACGCCAATCAACGATCTCCTCCGCGGAAGTCCTGGCCTTCTTCTCTTCCTTATTTTCCTTCCTTTCGTTTGTAAGTAAACCTAGATCTATTCATTTTGGGGGATTTTTATCTTTTTTTCTTTTTTAAAATTATACTTTGTAATTATTGATTGCCGATCCGCTTTCTGAATCGTTGACTTCGTAGGTCTATCAGGACCTAAAATTTGATGAATTTTTTCCGTGATTTCTATTGTGGTCTCTGTTTACTAATGCTTTGAATTGAGCGAGACTAGAGCGGAATTCGCGATCTATCGTTTCACGGTAAATTCATGTATTTTTTGATAACCATGGTGTTTTGCCAATTCCATGTTAGGACCAGCAATAGGCAGCAGGTAACTCTATCCAACAAGCTAGAACATATCGCAAAAAAAAATTACCTAGTGTTTTTTTATGTCTTTACTAGGATTGGAATCTGAGACCTCATGATTCTCAACTCATATGGGGCACCTTGATCAGAGTTCTCTAATTAGCTAAGGCAAGGGAGGAAACTTGAGGTTATGGGCTTATAGTGATTGATTTGTTGTTTAATAGTGTATACAGATGTTTTGGGGACTGCAGTACAAATTTGCAGTTAATGTGTGGTCTGATGCTTCTGGGATTGTTCATATTGAATTGTCCAAAAGTTTATGGACCTGCTTTCACTTTTCTTTTCCCTTTGTAGAAGCTAAACCAGTAATAATCTGTTTGTGTGCAGTGTTGTGGCCCTTGCACGTTTATCAGCAGAAGCATCCATTGAATTTTGTTTTTCTTGGCCTCTTCACTGCTTCTTTGAGTCTCACAGTGGGTGTGACCTGTGCTAATACTGATGGTGAGTATTTTCTCTTTGTTATGAAGCTTTCTATTTTTGGCGTTTGTGGAATATCTTTATACTTTGACAGCATGGATGATTCACTCATACTCATGCGCTTCGAAATGACAGGAAGAATTGTGCTTGAAGCTTTGATCTTGACATCAGCTGTAGTTTCAGCTCTGACCGGATACACATTCTGGGCTTCTAAGAAGGGCAAGGACTTCAGCTTCCTGGGTCCAATACTGTTTACTAGCCTCTTTGTACTTATCCTGACTGGATTCATGCAGGTTGGTGTAGCCTTCCCTTCTACTCATCACCCTGTCCCAATTTGAGATAATAGAACTTCTGTATGACCTATTTTGTGGTTCTGACTTGTGAGACACTTTGTACTTTGCAGATGTTCTTCCCTCTCGGATCTACAACTAGTGCTCTTTACAGTGGAATCAGTGCTATAATTTTCTGTGGATACATTATATATGACACGGACAACCTGATTAAGAGGTTTACATATGATGAATACATTTGGGCATCTGTCACTCTGTACCTGGATGTTCTGAACCTGTTCTTGACCATTCTGCGCATTCTGAGGCAGGGGGACAACTAGGTGTGTGGGCAATGTCACCTGATGTGTGTGTGATCGGAACATTTTTAAGATTTTTGCTTTCTTTGTCCATTAGCATGGCAGAAACGTGGTTCTATAGATAGATATCTTACTATCTCTCTACTGGTATATTCGATGTAAGTAGCACTTAAGCTCCAGTGTTTTGATATTGTCAAGGCTAATCATCTGGAAATTTCATAATATGAATAAGTGTCATTGATGTTTACTGTAATCGACTCTGGAAAATGAGACAGCATTCACTGGTCTCATAGAGGGTTCAAACAAAGCAAATTCTTTAATTTTTAATGTGTTGTGTATCCAATCCCTTATGCTGGGAAAGTTAACATGATAGTGTAATTAAAGTATGGAGGTGCCGGTTGCCGAAATCTTCAGCTTGTCTGATGTGCAGTGTGGCTAGTTTGTCTCTTGGAGAAAAGGAGTCCACGCCTATTATCCCCTTTTGTACGTTCAGTAGCAGTGGTTACAGCAGTATCCTTGACAGAATACTCGGGTAGTTATTACATCAATACACTTAGAACCCAATCTCAATTTAGGTCAAAAGAGAGATGAGTACTATGGGAAGGTCGATACCCACCATTATTTAGCAATGTTATTTACCTCTCAGAGAGCTTTGGTTTGATACAATACTCTAAAAGCAGTTGCCTATTTGACTATCTTGCTGTCTGGTATTCCCGTCTACCCCAAGGCAGAAGCAAAGGATAGGATCCCTTGAACCATGGAGCTGAGTTTATCCCTCACTTCACCGACTTCCATACCTCAGGAAGTAAACTTCCTCCACATGTGAATGGAGTGGGCATGATCAATGAGAACTCATCCGCGGATCCCAATTTGCTTGGGATAGAGGCGTAATTATTCTGTACATGGTTTCATCCACAGTGCACCACAATGACCATTGACAAGGCATGATCATTTCGCATAAAAGTAATCTGAGTAGGCAGATAGCACAACTTCAGACAAAGTTGAAATATGAAGGGACTCGGTAACCATGTAAGCAACTAAATATCAAACAAACATTTCGAAGTAATTGGTCTCTTAACAGCCACAATTCTGGAATTGCCCAAGGGCTGTTGGAAAAACATAGATTCCAGGAGGAAAGGTGCTGATAAAAAATAAGACCACATAATTGCACGTTTTGAGCACCAAGCACATCATCAAATCCCAAAACGCGGTAAATTTAGTTTTAACATCGAGAAT
Organism: Solanum virginianum; assembly: GCA_000787875.1. Taxonomy (NCBI): domain Eukaryota; kingdom Viridiplantae; phylum Streptophyta; class Magnoliopsida; order Solanales; family Solanaceae; genus Solanum; species Solanum virginianum. The sequence goes on along the minus strand of DF359239.1, from coordinate 72,593 downwards.
AAACCAAAGTAGCTGTTGGATACAGTTCTCTTAAATTCAAAAAGTTATAAATGATATATACATTATTCATATGGAAGTGCAATCAAATAAAATCCAGAATAACTGCTGCTATATTCTATGATGAAATAGTAGCTGAGAGCAAGTAAGCAACTTCAGAAGCACAATGGGCATATACTATCATGATTTGGCAGCTTCATCATCCTCCTCCTCAATCTCCCATGATAACTCCTCCTCATGCTCATCCTCTGCAGCACCCAATCGCTTCCTCAAATCAGCTTTGTTTGGGCTCATTTTCTCGGGCACCTTGATCTCATCACCACTTGCGATATCTTCAATCTCATCCCACCCAAGATCATCTCCCTCGTGTGAAGACACTTGGCTGGAAACAACTGAAAAATCACTGTTATCATTCTTTCCTTCTGAACTCCCCTTATCACCCCTTGATTCAGCATCATCTACTCTCCCTGCCAAAACTCCTTTCTCATTCCCGCCATCACCTGTTGTCTCCAAAGCTGTTTCTTTCTCATATTCTCTACTTACCGATCTCCTAGCCCTGTCCTCAACCTGTAAACTACCCATTTTCTTCTCAACCTCTTCTTTCGCTACATTTTCACTTGCAACACGGCTGCTCCCTTCTGTATCCTCATTATCTTCATCATCAACATCCCAACTCAATTCCTCTTCTTCCTCACCCGAGATCGCCCTCCTCACAAGCCTTGCCCTTGCTTCATCAGCTTTCCTTATTCTATATACCTTGTAAAAATACCTACTCCAGAAAGTCTCCTGATCAACCCTACTTGGAACCACCTCACTATGAATCTCATCTATTACACCATTTTCCTTAATCAAATCCTCAATTTCCCCATTCATTTCCTCTAATACAAATCCCAATTTCCATTCATCATAATCACTCATATCCTCCGGTTCATCGCAGTATGTTTTTGCATCACACTGGATTCCTCGAATAGTTGCATCAATTCTACTATAAGGTTTGGCGTTCAAGTTTAAATTTTGCTCGAAACTACTAGCTCTCCCTAAACTCCTACTGCTATTTTCAGATAATTCACTGTCAGATAAATCATTATCAAGGATCGACTCCTTACCATGAGCAATAATCTCCGATACAGTGGAGCCGATATTGTCAATAGCTTGTCCAACCGATTCTAGTGACTCCTGCGCAACGGCGGCGCCTGATTCAAAACTAGCCGGCAAGTCCTTAACGGCTCGGCTCGCTACTTCACGGATTGTAGCGGTTTCTTTTTTCAAACCTGAGCTGAATTCCTCGAGCTCTCGCCGGTAGTTTTGCACCACGGATTCGGATTTCGATGCTATGGTTCTGAACAAGCTTGAACCGAAAGTCCAAGCGTTGGTTATGCGTGGGACATCAGGGTTAGGGTTTGGAGATTCTGGTTTAGATTGAGAATTTGACGGCGAAGTAGGGGCATCTTCGGAATCGGAAAAATTCGGATCGTCGGCGAATACGGATTTGAAGAAATCCATGAGTAGAGAAAAAAATGAGAAGTTGAGTTCGATTTGATATTATATTGCCGTAGCAGAGGCGCGTGTTGGGCAAACGCTGTAGGCCAATACTTTCGCCGGAAAATTCTGAACGGCGGCAACACGTACAGTAGATTATCTCCGAGGGATTTTTTTAGTTAAATAGACGAAAGATACAATTAAATCCTTCTAAAAATATAATTAGGATATACTCCACCGACAAAATTTAAACTTTTCTATTTTTTTTGGAAGGAATCTAGAGTTAATTAATATATACTAAATATAATTAGCATATATATAGCATGCATAATTAGGTTAAAATTTTAGTAGTAAAAAAATAAGTAAATGAGTTAGGTATATAGCATGCGTACTTATTTTAGCGAATTAGTAAAATAGTAAATCC
>DF359239.1:43527-68253 GCA_000787875.1 Solanum virginianum | reverse complement strand
GGGGGGGGGGGGGGGGGGGGGGGGGGTCAGTCTTGGTACTTCTTTTTTAGTCAAGGGAGGACCCCTCTTGCTATACCTCTCGATCAAGGAAAACTCCATGAGATGCATCCTAGGCCAGCATGATGAAAGGGGAAGAAAGAAAGTGACTATACCACTAGAACAAGAAGATTGATAAACAGCAGATATATAACACTAGTCTCACTCCATGAACATTTGATAATCTTGTCATCTATAAAAGGATGGTTTTTCTCTTAAGTCAACAAACTGCACAAAGTTTACCACTCAGTAGCTTATATTTGAGAAAATAGGTTTGATCAGAAGATTAGTACATGGCATTTTCTTTCTAGACTTGGGAGATGATGTTGAAGAAAGCAGCACCACACACAGACATTTCCTTTACTTCAAAGAATGAGAATGAATGACAAGATGCAACACAGGGAATATACTTAAGATTCCAAGTTAGCCATCCGAGTCACCTTTTCTATTTCCTTCATAATCAGCTCCTTTTCTTCTTCAAATTGATCGTCTTCACCACCTGTATCACGGAAAAATTAAGAGAACTGAAAAAACATACTGATGCTAAACCTCAAGATCAGTTGTACCATATAATTATACCTTTTCCGAGGTTGTTTAGCAATGCCAATAACCTTTCATGGTTCTTTGCCAATATAAGTTTTACTTCTGGAGGCTTGTTTGGATTTGCGACAAACACCTGCAAGAGAATTGTATAGGCATGAGGACATAAATAAGCTTTTACTACATGTGAGTTAGAGAGAAGGCCAGGACCACAGACATAGGGATGCTTAAATACTGAAAGGAGAGAGAAAGATCATAAACACTTCGGATATTTATAGCATGAACATTAATGCACTCAAATTCAACGAGGATCAACACTGCCACAAAATCCTCGAGAATTTGCAACCACCCCATTGAATTTCTGAAACTTGTGTCCCAAATAGCAAATTCTTGAATTTGACTTTCTTTCATTGCTGTTGACATTTGATTGAGCCATGTAAAAAAGATAATATTTGAAGCACTCTTCTAAACATGATGGAATATTGATGAGTCTGCTTACATAACATGTAAGAGACAATACAATTTCTGCATATAACATGTAAGAGACAATACAATTTCTGCATAGTAGGTGTATCATAATCATGGCTAAAAGAAATACTTTGAAAACATCTGAGGGAAAAAGGATTTTGTGAGAATAATGCAACTATTACTCATCCGATTCCATTTCTATGTATTTGGAGATCTACACAACTGTAAGCTAAGTAATCTGCTTGGATCTTCAGCTAAAAGGACGCATGAGATATATTACTCTGCAGATTTTTCTGTTGCTTCTTCATGAAGAAAAATGTTTCAGATTTTCAAGTTGGCAATTCCCCCAGTTCTGAGAAAGTTAGCAAAATGATCTCTTCCTCACATTCCCCTCTTATCAGAAAGCAGATAGAAAGGCAAGACAATATCACCTTGAAAATGTGGAAAGCAGAGATCTGGATGTTTTTGCTTGAGTCCTGCATGTGTAGAAAAATAAAGTATCATTTTTATATTGAATGAGAAAAAGAGAACAAACCTATAAATCTCCACCCAAGTCAAAATAAAGCAAGTATATTACATGAGGAAGTCCTGAGATACAATCTGAGACCAATCTTAACTCTCCAAAAAGTTCATATTATCCACTTTCTTTTTACAGATGAGTACAGAACTAAGAATGAAATGTGGAGTCACCTAGTAATCCTTCATCTAGTACTGTCAACTACATACTTCTGCTAAAAGAGTTTAAGCATCTTATCTAAAAATTAAAGAGACCACCTTTATAAACCCGTTTGGATGTCTTTCTATACCAAATGGGAGATAATGCATAACTTAACACCATCCTACACGTGTAACCCAATAATGCCGCTCAGAAACTAATACCACTTATGTTTGAGAATGGATCTCACAAAGGTTGTTGATACAACCCAAGGGGAGAATCGCACCCTGAAAGCTAGCTATTAAGGTGGGAGATACCAAGGCTATATAAGCCTCATATTATACCTTGTAACAGGATCAAAACAAACCACCACACTCCGCATCTGTCGTCCTCGACAGTTGCGTGCTAGACCATTTCTAGCCCTGGGACAACACTGCAATACTGGTGTCACCATCCAAGGCACGCGAGGCACGAGAGCGGTGGGAGGCTCTGGATTTTATCAGTTGCTATGATCCATATAAAGAATCTGAGCAGCCAATTCAATACCTTAAGAGGTAACGTGGGAGGTACAGACCTTTAAAAAAACCTTTAGATGCCCTTTTATACCAATGTGGCACACTATGTAACACAACAGTTCCTACACCCATATATCAGTTATCCTCACCAATGAATGTTATTTTGATAGAGCAAGCAAGAGACAACATGGAATACCTTCAGTAGGTTCATCATGACTTTTAAATGGCTGACTTCTGCTATATAACGTTTCATAATATGGGAGTTGGGAGGCTCCAGTAGAAATTCTGAGAGAAGCTAAATTTTATGAAAAATTTATCAGCAGCGGAAGAGCCATAGAAACAATCAAAATAAAGAAGGAATATTGACAAGGGAATTAACCTTCAGAGATTGCCTTCTTGTCACGTAATTAGGAGAAGTCAGGAGTTTTTCATATTGCTCAAAGAACTGAAAGTAACATCAATAGGTATTAAGAAAAAAAAAACTAAATGTCAGACTGATCTGAGAATAAATAATAGTGATGATTAAGGCGTAACAAACCTCACTATAGTTATCAGTCAGGTATTGAGACACAGCAGATTCATGTTTGGTGAGTAAATCCTGCAGAATTCCAGGATATGTTAAAAGCAGCATTCACATAGAACTGTGCATAGCAAGCACAATCTTGAACTTGAAACAGCATGACCTTAAAGGTAGAAAATGCATCAGAAGCAACATCGAAGTTCGGCAGCTCCACAAACTTGAAAAACAATCCAAAGCAGGGAGACTCCAAGATGTATCTAAAAGAAGGTTCATAAAAATCGTAAAGAAAAAAAACAATTGGGGAAGGGTTTGGGGTGTAATATACCAGATTCTTCAAGAAGTTGAATAATTTTTGAGATTATGGACCTAAAACGTCAATCCATTCCAAGAAATAAAGTAATAAAGAAAGATCTTGGCTAAATAATGGCAAATTTAAAAAATCTGAAGAATTTGGTAGTGACAAAGAAGCTCTTCACACGATCCGGAATAGATAAGTGCGAATATCTTACTTTGCAAGGCTTGGCAATTTTATGCATTCCCTAAGCATACCTCCGCAATGCAATGCAATTTCCTTATTGTCATAGCTGCTCATGAAATCAGAAAGCTTTAATATCCTGAGGGTCAATACTACTCAATGACAGTATTTCACAATAAACGGGAACTTACATTTATTATTAAAAAAGTTATAAGGTTATCAAGAGTTACCTTAAAAAGAAAAGTTAAACAGTTACTGTGAATGGAGGGGGAGGAATAGAGATGCCGGAGAGAGTTCTTTTTTCAGGAACAGATCATAGGGTGTTCACGTGTAAGCCCATAAGGAACTTCTGACAAAGGAGGAAATCTAACTTGCCTGGATTCTATATATACCAGTTGCTTAGGAATATTTTCAGTCTATATTTGGTCATTATAGTATGAGATCTTAAGTAGACATACCTTACCTTTCAATAAAACCCAACTCTTAAAGGATAAGGGTTGATAATTCTTTTTAGTGAATCCTATTTGCTGAACTTTCATCTTCTTTGAGGACCTCCTAGTATCATGGTATTTATCTTTTTTCACAGGTGTTTCATCTGAATTGATAATTTTATTGTTCTTCACGCCTATTCCCTAGTTTAGATGCTAAGGAAACCAAAGATGCCACCAAAACGAACAAGTCAAAGAGAGATTTCGTAAAACAACTAAGAAAACCGAAACAAAAGGGAGGAGTAGAAATGTTATTGCTAGAGGGAAAGAAACAAAAATATCAGATCTCATACTTATTGTCAAAATGGATAGATATGGTTAAACCTTGTTATATAGAATATATACAAGTGTCAGTGGGCCGGCAGCTTAGTGTTGATATACCATATGTGACAATTAAAACTTTTAAACTGGAAATGCTAAATGACCATAAAAAAGAGATGTAACAAACTAAATGAAAGGAAATGCACAAACAGATATTAAAGGGAATAACCTTCTTGTCCCACTGAAAGAAAATAAAATGTTTTCTCATATGCTATTTCAGAAGTATGATTGTGAAAAAGAAAATTTTATGAGAGGATCTTCACTCTGAAAATATATAGACACGTGTGGAGCCAACAACGCATTATATGTTTGAAATGACTTTCACCATCAGCATATTTTAAGATAATTACTTTCCCTAATCCTGTGTAATCACATAATTCAATCAGTCAGGATGGATTAACAATACTATCATTCTGTTAAAGGAAATACCGGCGCTAAGTTTTTACAGGTCCCCAGCACTTCTGCTGCCACCAGCCAGCAGGTTACCAAACGGGACACATTCTACGAACTCATCTTTACAGCTAGAGGAATTTCTCTAAAAGTAATTTCAATTATCTTCAAATGATGGTGGTTCTACCCTCTTCAATTGTGCATGCACTAAAAAAAAAAAAAAAAAAAAAAAAAAAAAAAAAAACTTGCTTACCAAACAACTAGGAAGTCCAGCAATTCCAAATGTTGTTCCATGTATTGCACGCAACAAAATGTGGAGTCAACTTTTTGCTTCAACATAATGGACCAACAATGGACCAAATTTTTTCTAGCCTAAGCAAAAGACATAATAATTAGTCACAGAATCTCGAACTAAATACAGAGCATTAAGTCTGATCTTAGATTGAATTTCCTTTCAGATAAGATATAAAAACATACTTCCCATCCCAATATAGGTAATTTGTGAATAAAGAGCGGAATAACATCTTCATCACAAACTTCAAGTGTTAGTTGTGAAACTTGATCTGGGTTTGGCTCAACTTCTCCATCTCCAGTGAGCATAACTTTCATTGCCACAATATTTTTCTCAACTTCTTCCATAGCCTGTAAGAAACGGATATTTGAAAAAACATTATCACTCTTTGGAACAGATTCTAACAAACAAAAGAACAAGCAAGCAAAGAGAGATAGTTGCCCAGTTAAGCCTTATTCCTAGTTTACAATGTTAGGGACAGGAAGTTTTTTTTTTTTTTTTTTTTAAATTTAGACAATGCTGATAAAAAAGAATACAAAAAGAAATAAACAAGTATGAAATCTATTATTGTAAACCATGATTGAATCTAATGGAAGCATTGGTTTATGCATTCCTCTTACACTCCCTCTTTGAATGGTTATTACGTATTGTTTCCCAATGTATGGATTGTATATGGTGTTATATTGTATTGTATTATTTTGATGAATACAATGTTCGGATAGATTGTATCATTTTCTCCGTCAGTTAATGTCACACATCAACAATTTGAATGATAAACCTAAAAATAGTACGGGATAGAATACCACAAATAGGTAAGGTGAAGAATAAAATAAGAAGAAAATATTAAGGAAACGACGCGATAACACAAATCATTCATTACACAAAATATGAATTTTTGTTGTTACCTAACGATGGATTTAAACAATACGATACAATAAAATTCAAGTAACAATTAAAATAAACATAATACTTGAATTAACAATATAATAGAATACAACAGGTAACAACCATCCAAACAAGGTGTAAGTAGGATAATTTTTGTCGTTATCCTTTTCGAGAACCGCCTAAAGTTCCAACTGAAAAGGTGGAATAATTTTCAGTATCTCAGTTACTCTTTTTTTTATGACAAGAGAAACCGCCACCACTACTCTTTGAGCGCACACAGGGTAAAACGCCCATTGTATGCAATAGCTCGCAAACCACACAAGAGAGGTAACCTGCACTAGGTTAGCCCAGTGCAACAAGCTCGACCCAAAAGACAAACTCCTTGCTTTAAACCACTGGGCCACCCCGAAGGGTTTCATTATCTCAGTTACTCTACGTGCTCTCGTAACCAACTTATTCATAAAGGAAAAACTACACACTTTGTCCAAATTTTTGCTTTTAATTCTATTTTATGATGAAAGATTGTAATGTTTAGCAATGCAGCTAACTTTACTTAACACTTGTGATGTAATATACATTAAATCTTTCGGTTCCTTCACTCTCCATTAGTCCATATCACAGTTTCCAACTATCCAAATCATTCCTTTCACTAAGCCGTGCCTTGCTTAAACTATCGGAAAGCATCTGATTAAGTTTTAGTAATAGCGATTCTTATAATCCAACAGATAACAGTAACCAAAAACATTTCCTTCTTAGCACCCAAATACATAACAAAATAGCAATTTCAGTTCAGGCCTGAAATCATCGATCGATTGTAATACTCATTTCCTTCTAAGCAGTTAGAATTAGAACCAGTATTAACTAGTTCTCCACTTAATTACTTCTGCTTCCACACCTATGATCACTAAACTACATCATCACGCCCACAAGGAGAATAGTAGAATTCCCCCTCCCTGCTATTTAGAAATGATTTCAGATTAAACCTTAGGCTCATTTCCACTTTCTTTGTCTTTGTCTTGATTCTTAAGCAGGTTATACACAGTTGATCAATGCTACTAATAATCAAGTGGATACCCTCTTCTTTTTTTGACAAATTCAGTAAAGCTTGTATCTTTTCCCCAAAAAATTGCAAATAAATACTAACTTACAAGAACCAGCTCCCTATGCCAAATCAGGTAAAACAATAAAACTACATTTGGTTGGTTTTCTTGGAAACAAAAAAAACAATCAAACAAACCTAGAAAGCTGGGCTCCCTAAACAACATGCCAAATCATAAAAAAGAGGTGAAGAATGAAATGGGTCCAAGGAAAAAACCTTGTCGAGGGCTTTAACTTCAGCAACAGTAATGGAATCAAGGGCATTAAAACTGTCTCTGACAGTTTTAGCGAGTTCTGATGGAGTTTTAGGCCTTGAAGCCTTGAAGAAAGAGAAAGACATTGTTCGATCAAACAACAACCGCCACTCTGGATTTGATCAAAACCCCTCTCTATTTTTATAGCTCTCTGGCAAAATGATGGAAATCAAATTGCACAAATTAGCTATGTTATTTATTACTCCATGTGTAATGAGGGTATAAAAATTGTTGTCTTAACTAGTTTAATTTTGGTATTGTCAATATTTTTATTTCAGATTTTATTCAAAATAAAATAGTATCAACTTCTTGACAGCTTAATACATTCTAATATTTAGAAATCTTTACATAAATGAATTTTGCTAATTAATTATCACCTTTTTTTTTGGATTTTTTTAAACTATAGTTTATAATTTGATTCACCTTTAATAGTTAAAATCACTCATTGCTCCCCTCGCCTCTCTCCTTATCCGGCCAATCTCGCCGATAATTTTTTTTTACTTCTTGCTATCGGAAACAAGTCACTGGTATATAAAAATAGAAGGAAAATTGAACTTGTCTAAAATGAATGATATTACCTATGATCTTCCACCAAATCGTGATAACTACTTCATATTCCTCTTTCTTTGTCCAATTTGATTAACGTCGTTCAGATTTGGCCAAAAAAGATCTGACTGAAAATAGTTAAATCTTTCTCAAATCGCATGAAACCCATAATATCGCATGAAATCACACGTTCATTATCATTTAGATCCTTAATCACTTGATGTTCCACTTCATCGTCGTCATTGTTAACTTTTGCCAAGGTCGTTAATCAAAATTAGTATGCAATAAGCTAGAAGAATGTCGACATCGATGGGTTGGGTTGTTGTGGTGTGGTTTGTTGGTCACTTCGGCGTTGTAAATTTGCCAGGGAAGGAAAAAATGATGGAGCCTGATTGTGATAGTGGTGTTTTGCATCAATTTTTTTTAAAAAGGAAAGAGTTTGGTGGTTGGTTTATGGATGGGTGGATTGTGTGCTAATTTTGAGTTATTGGTAGTACTTCAACAATGGTGAGGCGATGGTAATGCACCAAAGAAGAAGAGGTGAAACACTGAAAAAATGTATTAAATATAAATGATAGTGGTAATACAATTTGAATTCAATATAATATATTTCTAACAACGTAAGCTAATTTAAATATCATCAAAATATTTGAAATTCATGTCTAACACTTATAATATATTTGTATTTGTCATGACCCGAATTCGGGTATGATAACAATCATTTTTAATCCACGGAGGCAATCAGCCTAAACAGGATATAATAAAATAAAGCGAAAGCACAGTCTAAATATAAAAGAATAAGCAATAAAAGAAGGATATTCATAACCTAAAAACCAATCCAAGATTGGTGTCATAATTTACAACCTCTATGTAAGGACCCGGGCGTCGTGAGGCCTTATCATTCCATGAAAAATGGTTTCAAAAAGCTTTTGACCTAAGGTGCCCTCCAAGAATCCCTCCACGTCCCATAAAGTGCTCCACGAATCATGAAGGGCAACATGGATGTGGCCTTGGTCCGTGTGGCATGGTTCTATGGCTGCCAAGCAACCTTCCAGTAAAGGGTTCCTCCACAGAATCCTCCATGAATTGTGGTGCCCAACACGGTCTGTAGAGGGTCTCGCGGAGGGAACCCTCCACTTAGCCCCCTATTTCACTAAGCTGCATATCACAAAGCCCTTCACAGCCCATGGTGGACACCCCGGTCCGTGGAGGGTGTCTTAAGTGCACCTCGATAATTTTTTACTCTTGTTTCATTAAGGGCATTTTGAGTAGGGGTGTGCATCGGTCGGTTCGATTTGGTTTGGCTTTGTAAATTATCGGTTCGATTTATCGGTTTTCAGTTTTTAAATATGCTAAACTAATAAGAAATCAATAAAATATTTTTTATCAGTTTTTGATTTATCGATTTTAAGTCCTTAATGGTTCGATTTTCAGTTTACCCGATAAGAATAATAATGAAAATTTGCATTAATAAAAAACAAATAGAGTACGAAGATTATGTTTACAAACTTGCAAAAGCTACAATTAGTTAATTACCAACTAAATAGCATTAATAAAAAACAGATAGAGTATGAAGATTATGTTTACAAACTTGTAAAAACTATAATTAGTTAATTACAAATTAAAATACTAAAGTGGATAACTAATCACTTAAGTACTATAAAGATTAAAATATGCAAGGTATTTTTATAGTGTCCTATTACTATTAAATTACTAATATTTAATATTTATGAAGGGGTAAAATAGTAAATTATTATGATTTTTGCACACCCCTAATTTTGAGTATTTTGGCCTAAAACCTTGGTCTTTTAAGAATTTTGTGCCCTCATTTACACCCCTAAGTCGGCTCCTAAGCCTTTCATAACATTCCATGCATGACTTAAACACTTACCCTCAATTCTATCTTCCAAAATCGCTCTCTAATTCCTACACTCAAGCTCAAGCTAAGGATTCATCTAGGGCCCAAGGTTTAAGCTGATTTCCTCTCAAATTCTTCAACCCAATCTTAAGGTATGTGTAGATTCATACTTGGTTTCAATTCAACCTTGGAGCCCAAAAATCTATTCATCTATTTCATGATTTCAAAGTATGATTTACAAGTGGGTTTATGATTTAGCTTCAAATTGATGAAATTATGACATGGGTCATTATCAATTGGTGATTTTAGCATGATTTAAGACTTATTCTATTGATTTACATGGATTTCATGAGATTTGAATTTGCATGTCCCTTTTTAATTATGAATTTATGCATGGGTAATTTCAAGAATGATTCAATTGTTGATTTTTTCATGAATTATGCATGTTTCTATTTAATTATCTTATTTTAAGTAATGAATTTCATATACTCATGCTTAACTCTCTCTTCTCATGCCATGAGCAAGTATGAACAAGATTTTTTATGAGAATTATGATATGATTTGATTACCAATTATGATTATGGATATGATTTCAAGGAAATTATGATTATTTCATGTATGTGATCATAATGATGACTATGTTTTGGCTTTAAGCGCTTATGGGTGTGTATACACCATCATGTACAAGATAAGAATGAGTTATCCTATGCATGTTGATCATGTTTTAAAGTATGATTTGGCTTTTAAGCCCAAGTATGCATGCTGATGATTTGAAATGATTTATGATCCTAAGATAAGCCGATTTATATATATATATTCCCGTGGGATGATGACTTAGCACTGAATCAGATTGGAGGTGGGGCTCGACCTAAGGGGCCTTTATGTAAAGCCTACCTTTCTCGTAACTACATACCATTGTAGGATCATGTTTTCCCAATATTGATGATTATGTACAGAGATCTACCCTCCAAAATGGGCAAGGCCCATAAGGTGCAGTATAGTCTACCTTTGGCAAGTAGGCAACTCTTTCTCTGATGTAGAGGAAACATTGGGATTCCATGTAATAACTCGCATGGTCTTACATGTCGATTAAGGTTACATCCCCGCTTATGTTTATGTGTTATGGCATTCATGCATCATGATTTAAGGCATCTTGATATGGTATTCTTTTATATATAATTCTCTTATATATATATATATACCCTTGTCATACTAATATTTAATGCATGTTTTATCATGCCCATTTGCATTGCATGGCCACATACTTAGTATATTTAAACATACTAATGCATACTTTTGCCTACATGATCTAACCATTAGGGACCAAAGTCTTCCCCCATCCACCTTCGCACGGGTAGTTGATTATGGAAAACTTGCTTGTGGTGAGTCCTCTATTTCAAGGACAACACCCATGTTCTATCTACCTATGCTTAGACTTTACTACTTATGCTATTTACTTTTGAGGTTAAGTTTGGGGTATGTCTGGGCTCTGTCCTTCCAGGAATTAGAGGCGTTGTTGGATGACTGATATACAATGTATGAGCCTTGCTATGCTTTGTATTTATGAGGGCTATCCCTTAGCCCCCACCCTATGCCGTTGTTGCTTATGATATGTTGATGAGTTGGTGAAGTTCCTAAGTCCCTAGTTCCTATATATTACGTCCCATGATCCCGTCCCTTAGATTTGCTTGTTGTGATTGTGTGATGACAAGTCCCATGTCCCTAATTCCCCTAGACTGTGCCGCATTATCCTGTCCCTTAGACATGTTCGTTGTGATTATGTGATGACAAGTCCCATGCCCTTTTATCCCATAGATTGCGTCCTAAACCCCCATCCCTGAATACTACTTAATAATGTTTGATTTGTTCTTTTTAACCGATGATGTGTGTATGGATGCTATGAGGCTTGTTTGGGTTACCCTTGGGTTCCTATTCGCCATATCACTCCTAGGCCCTAGGCTTAGGTCGTGACAAACTTGGTATTAGAGCACTAAGGTTTTGAAATGGTCCTCGGAGTCCAATATGTTATGTCAAGTAAAGTCTTATTCATGCGTGTGAAGTGTACCACATCTATGAGTAAAAGGCTACAAGGTATTTTAGGAAATGTTTCACTTCTTCATGAATCATGACATAGGACGTGTCCTAAGATTTCCTAAGTCTAACACATATTCCTTGATGCCTTTTCAAATGATGCCACAAAGAAGAGCTCCTCAACTTAGATGGGATCCTGTTGTTTAAAACCAAGCTTCTTAAGATCCTATGGGAGAGCCATTCGCTCATGATGAGTTTCAGACTGTTTTTGCTATGTTGGCTTAAGCGGTGACCAACCAAGCTAGGTTGGTTGTTCCTCCTCCTCATGTTCCCACCCCAGCTACTAGGGTGAGAGATTTTACTCGGATCAATCCTCCAAAATTATATAGTTCCAAAGTTGATGAGGATGCCCAGGAATTCATTGATGAGATCTACAAAGTGTTGGCTATTATGGAGGTGTCTTCGGAAGAGAAGGTTGAGTTAGTTGCTTACCAATTGAAGGGTATGGCCCAAGTTGGTATACTCAATGATTGATTGAGAGAATGGGTGATGATAAGGTTGGTTGAAAAGAGTTCAAGTTTGCTTTTCTAGATCGCGTCTTCCCTCCTGAACTTAGGGAGGCCAAATTGGCCGAGTTTATCAACCTCAAACAAGGAGGAATGAGTGTGAGGGAATACAACCTCAAATTCTCTAAACTCTCAAATTATGCTCCTATACTAGTGGCTGACCTCCGTGCTAGAATGCATAAACTTATCTCATGGATTTTTAATTTGGTTGTTAAGGAATGTCGCACGATGATTCTTATTCGAGAGATAAACATTTCTAGGCTCATGACATATGTTGAAAAGGTTGAAAGAGAGAAGCTCAAAGAGAGGAGAATGAGGGATTCTAAGAGGGTTAGATTTGATAGGGGGTTTCTCCAACTCTAGAGGAGATGGTGGCAATTGTCACTTCCAACAGGGCCAAGACTTAAACCCAAAGGTTGCTAATACTAGAGTGTGTTATCTAAAGGCACAAGATGAATATAGGCCAGTATACCAGAAGTGTGGTAAGTGTGGGAAGAATAACCCAGGTAGATGCTTGAGGGAATCGATACTTGTTTGGGTGTGGCAAGATGGGCCACACGCTTGTTGATTGTCCTAATGCTCCAAGGAAGGGTCAAGGAGGCCATCCTCAAGGCTATTTGGTTCTGAGTGGCCAAGGCCAACCAAGGGCCTAACAAGGTTATGCTCCTCGCAACAACAAGTTCTATGTTTTACATGCTAGGCAGGAGGTGGAAGAGACTCCAGATGTGGTGACTGGTATGCTAAAAGTTTTTTTATTTTGATGTTGATGCTTTACCTGATCCGGATGCAAATTTATCTTTTATCACTCCTTTCTTGGTTATTAAGTTTGGTATGACTCTTGAAATCTTAAGGGAACCATTCTCAGTTTATACTCCCGTGGGTGAGTCTATTGTAGCCCGTATAGTCTATCAGGGTTATCCTATTTTAGTTTTGCACAAAGTCCTCTCTTGTGATCCAACTGAACTTAAAATGATTGATTTTGATACTATTCTTGTGATGAATTGGTTGCATGCTTCTTATGCCTCCATATATTGTAGGATCCGAATGGTCAAATTTCAGTTTTCTAATGAACCTATTCTTGAGTGGGTGGGTAGTAACTCCGCTTTTAAACATTGATTTATCTCTTATCTCAAAGCCCGAAAAATAATTTCTAAAGGGTGTATCTATCATATAGTGAGGATTAGAGATGTTGAGTCTCCTACTCTTGAGTTGATTCCTGTAGTTAATGAGTTTTCAGATATCTTTCCTGAAGACTTGCCCGATATTTCTCCAAAAAGAGAAGTAGACTTTGGCAAAGATCTTTTTCTTGATACTTAACATATTTCTATTCCTCCTTATCGTATGGCACTGACTGAATTAAAGGAGTTGAAGGACCAGTTGAAAGATTTGCTGGAGAAGGGCTTTATTAGGACAAGTATATTGCCATGGGGTGCTCCTATTTTATTTGTGAGAAAGAAAGATGGGTCACTTCGGATGTACATTGATTATTGGTAATTAAACAAGGTGACTATAAGAATGAGTATCCATTTTTGAGAATTGATGATTTGTTTGATCAGTTACAAGGTGCTACCCATTTTTTCAAGATTGATCTTCGTTCCAGTTATCATCAACTGAGGGTAAGGGAATGCAATATTCCTAAAACAACTTTTCGAACTAGATATGAGCACTTTGAGTTCGTGGTGATGTCCTTCGGGCTTACTAATGCCTCGGCGGTGTTTATGGATCTCATGAATTGAGTATTCAAGTCATTTCTTGATACTTTTGTGGTTATTTTCATCAATAATATTCTAATTTATTCTCGAGGTGAACAAGAGCATAGGGATCACTTAAGATTGGTTCTTCAAACTTTGAGCAGGAAAGCCAGCATACACATAATATATATATCTATAGTTCGAGTAATGCAACAATTTCAAATGAGTCATCGCTAATATGGAGCAACTATTTAGATTTTATAAATCAACAAATAACTCAAAGAGTAAACTGATAATTACACGATGAATAAGGTGCAAAATGATATAATGCAATATCAAGTAATCATGATAACACATCTGTTAATCACCTTAGATCGGAACCCATAAAGGTCTCAAATAGACTATGTATCCACTGGAAAAGATCTCTCCTGCAGGAAAAGACCTTCGCAATATTAACTTGTCGAAAGAGACCTTAGCCAAAATTGTAATCGCCGAAAGAGAGTTCGGCCAAATCCTACTTACCGAAAGAGTCATTTGCAAATTACACTAGTCGACGAAAACCTCAGCTCTAAGTATCAATATCTCCCTTTTATCACATTTTCACAATCCAATACAGATAAACATATATGTAAAGGATTGGTGAATGAAAAATGAGATCTACAATACCATGCAATATAGCTCAATATTTACATGAATATTCATCAATAATTGATTCACAACACTTATACAATTTTTTCATATTAGCATGTTAATTCACATATCCATGATAATACTACATGTGAATCAATAATTCGTTTCATGTAATACACATCCAAAATCAATTTCGAGTATATCCAATCATGCAAACAGAAAATACAAGGTTCAACCTACTTAACTACGGGTTAGAAACTCACTTGCCTTAGCCAAAAATCATGGTCACTCTATGGATGAAGCTTTTCCCTTACAATATACTCCAAAACACCACAATCTTGTTAAATAATAATTTATAATTAAATTTTGAAGCTAAAAACATCAACATCATAAATTTTAAGGAAGAAGGGTAAAGCGGCCCAAAAATTCAACACCAAAAAATAAGATTGAAATCAAGAAATTTTTACATAAACGTTCCTTAAGATTTTAGGGAACTCATGACCAAAATCGTATAAAAATGGAGTTAAAATAAGCTAACAATCACCATCATTTTCAATTTTTTTTTCTTATGAAAAACTCTCATTTTCCCAAATCAAATCAGTAAATTTAATATTAAAATCATGAACTAATCAATTGGTGATGAAGATATGAGTTAAAAAATAACTTATCCAATAATTTCCACCCAAAAATATCCTTGATAATTGTCTATACCAAGCTTGAAAATATTAAAATTGGTGAAAAGGAATAAATTCTCAATGTTAAAATAGGACACTATTGAGGCACTAACTATTCATCACGATTGTGAAGATCACCCAAGTCACTCACCACGATCGCGATCCAGTGTCCATGATTGCAAAGCACAAAGTAGAGTACCTCATCGAGATCGCGAGATAGTGGATCGCGAATGTGAAGGAGCATCCACCAAGGCTTCATGAACATAAGCCTCAAGACTGCAAATGCGAAGGACAAGGTGTAACGCCCGGTAAAATTATCAAAATACCTCTAGAGGAGAAATGTGTGTATAAAACATTTTTTCATGCTTCGATGGCAAATCTGAAGCCAAATTTGTGATTAGTATGAAAAATTGAGTGGGGAGTGGTCTCAGTTGATTTTTAGAGCAATTAGATCAAAAGATAATTGTTTGATGCAAATATAAATTCCAGTGAGCGTGCGCGAAAGGTGTGCGACGTGCACCTGCCATGGACCAATACTTAACTTTTTTCCAAAAATTTTCTATGGGATTAGAAAACACGTTCGGAGAATTTTCGATGAAAAATACCCAATATGAACAGGGTTTTCCAAGGTGAACTTTTTTTTATTTTGTAAGGGGCATTCCAGACATTTTCCAACCCCTCCTAAACTCAAAACATGGTCCAAATGGGTTATTTTGAGCTTAAAAAAGAGTTTTAAACTCCATTCTATGTCTTTGAAAAAGACTAGGGCTAAAGAGAAGAGAAGAGGAGCGAGGAATTAAAGAGTTCGATGAGAATTATTTGAGGTTTATTATCAAAAACTTCACACCAGGTATGTAAGGCTAAACTAAAGCATAGGATTGTTCTCCCGTGTGCCCCATTGATGGTAATAGAGGAGTTGAGAGTCCATGAGTCCCAATATATGTTTCTTGAAATACTTTATTAAAAATTATATCTATTACATGTATTTTCATACGTTGATGATCATACATGAGTCTAAAAACATGATTCTTGATTATTTTCTTGAAAATTTAACTTACTACATGTATTTTCATATGTTGATGATCATCACAAACTTATTTCTTGAATTGAATACTTTTCATGAGATATTTTATAAACCCTATATGTTGATTTGTGAAAGTATGCATGAATGAACCTAGGGATAAAGTCTAGAGCCTTGACTAGAATATGTTGATGGTAATCTTGATTTGACTATGAGGTTGAGTTCATTGAGCTTGATATTCCTATGAGTTTTCATAATTGAGTTCTTGAGCTCTATCTAAATGACTTCTTCTTAAATGATGACCTGAGTCCTTGAGTTCTTAAATGAGAGTTAAGTTAATTGAGATGAGTCAAAGTCCCTGAAAGCAATAAAGGACTTTAGAGTTTAAGTTAATGAGATGATGAGAGTCTCCTTGAGATGAATTGAGTTGATGAGTGCCTCCATGAGGCTAATTAGGATGAGGAAAAATCTTATGAGCACTGAGTCTTGGGAGAAGTATCAGCACCAAAATAGGTAAGAGTGAGTCCCACTCGCACTTATTAACTATGTCGCTAAGCATACGTAAGGATTGAACTATTACTTCAGATGGTCCCCTTTTGAGGTAAAGTCCCTGAAAGCAATAGAGGACTTTAAAGGTTAGATCCCTTATAGATCATAAATGTTCCTTACCTAGCAAGCACAAAACGATTATGTCAATATCAGTAGGATTGTTGTACAATCACTGGCTCATAAGTGATTGTTATTGGATGAGAGAAACTCCCAGAAAGTGTCCACCTTGAGTAATCTAAGTTTTGTTGAGTTAAGTCCCATTGAGTTGAATGATAAGGTTTGATTGGTTAATGGGTCACTTGTCTACTCTTTATTCTTACTTTAGATAGACATTTGACATTTTGATTGAATATATTCTGAGTTCATGTTATTACAATATTATTCTACTTGTTTCTGTTTCATTCAGCCATTTTACATACTTGTACATTCCACGTACTGACGTCTTCTTTGGACTACATCATTTTATGGTGTAGAGCCAGGTACTAGAGATCATTAACAGGCGCATCATTGAGAATCTGAGCATTCAACTCAGTTGGTGAGCCTCTTTTACTTCGGAGGATCATTGTTTATTTGCATCTTGCTTATTAGAGTTAGACTTTGAGTTAACTTTATTTTATTTTGAGGTAGTCATGGGTCTATCATTGGCACTATTTGATAGTGATAAAGGCTTCATAGACTAGAGTTGAGTATTGATATTGAGACTTATTGAGCTAGTTCCTTTCTACTAGACCTTCTATTTATTTGATATACTTTTAGACATTAGATTTGCCCATTTTTACCTTTAATCTTCTGCTGATTGATAGAGTTGATTGAACGAATGTATGTAATAAGGCCAAGTGGTTTGCTTGGGGACTAGAAATAGTCTTTGAGTGTCGGCCACGTCTATGATACCCTCCCGGGATGTGACAAACTTGGTATCAGAGCATAAAGTTCAAGTGTCCCAGGGAGTCTATGAAGTCGTGTCTAGTAGAGTCTTGTTTATATGTGTGTTGTGCACCACACTTCATAGCGGGAGGCTATAGGACATTAGGAATTGTTACACTTCTTTTATGATCTGATTCGTACGATAGAGTTAACACTCTATGAAACTCTCTTGTAATTCATGTTATACGCGTTGAAGAGTTGTGATCATGCCTCCCAAAAGGGCCATCAGAGGTAGAAAGTGTCCTGTTAGGCAAAAGGTTAATCCACTAGAGCCTCAAGGACATGCGGAGCCTGTTGATCCTGTTGTCCTTATTGAGCAACCCCCAAAAGCTGAGGTTTCAAATGCTGAGCTTCGCTAGGCTATTCAAAATCTAGCCCAGGCACAACACTTACTGCAGGCCGAGAAGTAGGTAGAAAGGATACACAGGACACATCTAGGGTCTCAGAATTCTTGAGGATGAATCCGCCTGAGTTCATAAGGTTTGCATTTACTGAGGATCCTGAGAACTACGTGGAAGAGCTTCTGAAGGTGTTCCAAGTTATGCATGTGGCTAATGCTGATAGAGTTGAACTAACTACCTACCAGATCAAGGGTGTGGCCAAACTATGGTATGATCAATGGAAGAAAGGTAGAGGAGAGGAAGCCCCATTGCTGACTTGGGCAGTATTTGAGGAAGCTTTCTTGGGGCATTTCTTCCTAAGAGAGAGAAGGAGGCTAAGGTAAAAGAGTTCTTGAATCTGAAACAGGACTCTATGAATGTGCAAGAATATGGGCTAAAGTTCACCCAGCTATCTCACTATGCTTCGGATATGGTTGCTGACATGAGAGGGAGGATGAGGATGTATGTTGATGGGCTGAACAGAGAGTCAAAGAAAGATAGGAAAGAAGTTATGCTTGTGAGAAACATAGACATTAGGAGGTTGATGACTTATGTGCAATAAGTTGATAAGAAAAGACAACATGACAGAGCATAGTTCGGGAGTAAGATAGCTAAGACATCCAGCCATGAGGTTGGCAAGAGAGGGAATAGTAGCAAATTCTAGTCAGGGCTAGCACCATTATCTAATAGTGCTCTTATGCCTAAAAACAGGAATGATAAGTGGTCTCAAAACTTTAGAGCCCAAGGATCTCAGTCACAGGCTAGTATGGCTCAAGGTTAACCGATTAAGCCACTAGTATGGCATATTACACTTGGGTAGATACCGAGAGGGGAGTGATGCATGCTTCAAGTATAGCCAAGTGGGTCACTTTCAGAAAGAGTGTCTAAAGTGGACTAATCAGGCTCAATCGTCTGCATGAGCCCCACCAGCTAGAGGAAATCAGAAAGGTACTACATCAGGTGTAAGCAGAGCTACAAACCGATTGTATGCCATGGGTAGTGGCCAAGATTAGGAGAACTCCCTAGATGTTGTGACTGTTATAATTCGAGTCTTTACTCTTGATTTTTATGTTTTGATGGGTCCTGCTGCCACATTGTCCTTTGTAAATCCTTATGTGGCCAATAGATTGATAGTACCCCTGAGAGTCTTCTTGAACCCTTTGATATTTCTACTCCAGTAGGTAAGTCTATTCGAGCTAAGAGAATATATAGAGCTTGTGTAGTGTCTATCCATCATAAGGATACTCTTATCGATTTGATTGAGTTAGAGATGACAGATTTTGATGTGATCTTTGGTATAGGTTGGCTCCATGCTTCTTATGCCTCCATTGATTGTAGAGCCCAAATCATTAAGTTCTAATTCACGAATGAATCGGTTCTAGAGTAGAAGGGTGATTGCACGTAAGGGAAACTTTATCTTCTACCTTAGGGATAGAAAGCCAATTTCTAAAGGTTGTATCTATCACCTCATATGAGTTAAGTTTGATGATGTTGAGCCTCCTACTCTTGAGTCAGTCCCGATTGCGAATGAGTTTCCTAAAGTATTTCCTGAGGATCTTCCTGGAGTCCCTCCTGATAGGGAGATTGACTTTGGGATAGATGTTCTTCCCTATACCCAGCCTATCTCAATTCTACCTTATAGGATGACCCACACTAAGTTGAAAGAGCAGTTAAGAGATTTGCTAGAGAAAGGCTTTATCAGGCTGAGTATTTCTCCTGGGGCTGACCCTGTCCTATTCCTGTGAAAGAAAGATGGGTCTCTCAGAATGTGTATCGATTATAGGCAACTGAACAAGGTCACGATAAAGAATAAATATCCTCTCCCTAGGATAGATGATCTGTTTGACCAACTTCTGGGTGCCTCTTGCTTCTCAAAGATAGACCTCAGATCTGGCTACAATCAGTTAAAAGTGAGGGAATGTGATATTCCAAAGACAACCTTTAGGACGAGATATCCACTTTGAGTTCTTGGTCATGTCCTTTGGGTTGACTGAATGCACCTGCAACCTTTATGGACTTGATGAATAGGGTGTTCAAATAATATCTTGATATGTTTGTGATCGTGTTTATCGATGACATATTGGTGTATTCGAGAGATGAGGAGGAGCATGTCAATCACCTCAGAGTTGTCCTCCAAACTCTTAAGGACCACGAGTTGTATGCAAAGTTTTAGAAATGTGAGTTTTGGCTCAAGTAAGTGGACTTCCTAGGCCATGTTGTTTCGAGTGATGTTCTTCGAGTAGATGCTCAGAAGATTGAATTGATTAAGAACTGGCCCAGACCGACCTCTCCGACTGACATAAGAAGTTTCTTGGGGTTGGCAAGCTATTACTGCAGATTTTTTTATGGAGTTTCTTCCCTATCCGCACCATTAACCATAATGTTGACTCAGAAAAAGGTTAAATTTCAGTGGTCTGATGAATATAGAAGAGTTTCCAAGAGTTAAAGACTAGGTTGACTACTGCACTAGTTTTAACCTTGCTCGATAGGACAGAGGACTTTGTAATATATTGTGATTTGTTAAGAGTTGGATTAGGTTATATGCTGATGCAAAGAGGAAAGGTGATAGCCTATACTTCTAGATAACTTAAGGTTCAGGAGATGACCTATCCAACCCATGATCTTGAGTTGGTAGTGGTGGTGTTTGCACTTAAAATCTAGCGCTACTATTTGTATGGAGTGCACGTGGATGTGTTCACTGACCACAAGTGTTTGCAGTATGTCTTCAGTCAGAAAAAGCTCAACCTGTGGTAGAGGAGATAGTTAGAGTTGCTCAAGGAGTATAACATGAGCATTCTCTACCACCTAGGAAAAGCTAACATTGTTATTGATGCTCTTAGCAGGTTGACAATGGGTAACACGACCCATGTTGAGGAAGGAAAGAATGAGTTAGAGAAGGAAGTGCATCGATTGGCTCGACTGGGAGTTCAACTTGAGGAGAATGATGAGGGAAGAGTTAATTTTCAGAATGGGTCTACTTCATCTTTAGTGGCAGAAGTGAAAGAACAGCAAGACTGAGATCCTATCATACTCCAATTGAAGGAGACTGTCCACAAACAGAAAGTGATGGTCTTCTCTAAAGGGGGAGATGGGTTATTGAGGTTCCACAGTAGATTGTGCATTCCAGATATTGATGGTGTTCGAGATAGAATCATGGCTGAAGCCCATAGCTTTAGATATTCCACTTATCTTGGCTCTACCAAGATGTACCCCAACTTGAGGAAAGTCTATTGGTGGAGTGGAATGAAGAAGGATATTGCTGAGTGTGTTTCCAAGTGCTTGAATTGCAAACAAGTTAAGGTTGAGTATCAAAGACCATGTGGATTTGCTCAGAACTTTGAGATTCCTGAATGGAAGTGGGAGATCAATATAGACCTCATTACTGATCCACTGAGGTCTCAAAAGCAACATGATTCAATATAGGTTATTATGGACAGGATGACTGATCACTTCTTAGCAGTTAAGACAACTAACACTGTAGAGGAGTATGCCAAGTTGTACATCCAGGAGATTGTGAGGTTGTATAGAGTTCCCTTGTCCATCATCTCCAATAGAGGAGTTCAATTCAAATCCCAATTTTGAAGATCTTTCCAAAAGGGATTGGGTACTAAAGTGAATCTGAGCAAAACTCTTCATCCACAAATAGATGGCCAGTAGAACATACAATTCAAACTTTAGAGGACATATTGAGAGCTTGTGTCCTTAACTTCAAAGGAAACTGGGATGATCACTTACCATTAATTGAATTTACATCCCTATGGAGCTTTTTATGAGAGAAGATATAGATCACCAATTGAGTGGCTTAAGGTTGGAGAAGCGAAGTTGATTGGACCTGATCTTATCCATCAGTCAATGGAGGTAAATGTCATTAATGAAAGGTTGAAAATTGCACAAAGTCACCAGAAATCATACGCAGATGTGAGGAGAAGAGACTTAGAGTTTAACGTGAATGATAAGGTGTACTTCAAAGTGTCACCTATAAAGGATGTCATGAGATTTGGGAAGAGGAGGAAATTAAAGTCCTCACTATATTGGTCCCTATCAAAATCTGAAGAGGATTGGGAAAGTTGTTTATGAGTTAGGGTTGCCTTCCGAGTTAGACGTCATTCATCCAGTGTTGCATGTTTTGCTGTTTAAGAAATGTTTGGGAGATCTTGCCTTGGTGATTCCTGTTGAGAGTATTGGAGTAAAGGATAGTTTGTCCTATGAGGAGATTTTGGTCTAAATCCTTGATCGTCAGGTTCGTTAGTTCAGAACCAAAGAGATTTCCTTATTCAAAGTCTTATGGAGAAATCAATTCGTTGAGGAAGCCACATGCGACGCTGAGGAAGAGATGAGAGCTAAATATCTACATCTATTCATTCCTGATGATGAGAATGTTGAAGGTAATGTTTTTACTCTTGACTTAGTTGATGTTTCTATTCTTGAGTTTATGTATCTGTTCTTGAGTCTGAGTAGAGTTTGTTGAGGTTGATGAGGAGTGGAGAATTTGAGTTATTGATTGAGTATTGAGATGAGTCTTGAGTCTATTCGTGCCTTGATGTCTACTTTTGCTCATCATTTGTGGATGAGTGATTCTAAGGGGGATATGATGTAATGCCCAGTAAAATTATCAAAATACCCCTAGAGGAGAGATGTGCATATAACGCATCTTTCCATTCTCTGATAGCAAATCCGAGGTGGGATTTGCTAGCAGCATATTCGAGGTTGGATTTGCTATCAACATGAAAAATTGAGTGGCAAAGTGCTGATAGCAAATCCGAGGTCGGATTTGCTATCAGCATATTCGAGGTTGGATTTGCTATCAACATGAAAAATTGAGTGGCAAAGTGGTTTCGATTGATTTTTAGAGCAACCGAATCAAAAGATAATTTTTCAATGCGAAAATAAATTACAGTAAGGGTGTGTGATAGGTGTGCGACGAGCACCAGCCACGGACCAACACTTAACTTTTGTCCAAATATTTTCTACGGGATTAGAGAACTCATTCAAAGAATTTTTGGCAAAAAATATCCAAAATGAACATGGTCTGTGTCGTGGACCCCATGTTTCTGAGGCAAACTTTTTCTTTTATTTTGTGAGGGCATTTAAAACATTTTCCAACTCCTCCTAAATTTAAAACACGATCTAAATTGGTCAATTGAGCATAAAAAAGGTTTTAAACCCTATTCTATGTTCTTGAAAAAGACTAGGGCTAAAGAGAACAGAAGAGGAGCGAGGGATTGAGGAGTTCGAGGAGAATATTTTGAGGTTGATTGTCAAAAGCTTCACACCAGGTATGTAAGGCTAAAATAAACCATGGGATTATTCTCTCATGTGCCCCATTGATGGTAATAGAGGAGTAGAGAGTCTATGAGTCCCCATATATGTTTCTTGAAATACTTTCTTGATTACTTTCTTGAAAATTATATCAATTACATGTATTTTCATATGTTGATAATCATCGTAAACTTATTTTCTTAAATTGAATACTTTTCATGATATATTGTATAAACCCTATATGTTGATTTGTGAAAGCATACATGAATAAACCTAGGGATGGAGTCTAGAGCCTTGACTAAAATATGTTAATAGTAATCTTAATGTAGGTATGAGGTTGAGTTCATTGAGCTTGATGATCCTATGAGTTTTCATAATTGAGTTCTTGAGTTCTATCTAAATGGTTTCTTCTAAAATGATGACCTGAGTCCTTGAGTTCCTAAATGAGAACGGAGTTAATTGAGATGAGTTACAGTCCCTGAAAGCAATAGAGCACTTTAGAGTTTGAGTTAATGAGATGATGAGAGTCTTTCCGAGACTAATTGAGTTGATGAGTGCCTCCATGAGGAAGAGTCTTATGAGCATTGAGTCTTAGGAGGAGTATCGAACACTGAAATGGGTAAGAGTGAGTCCAACTAGCACTCATTAACTATGTCGCCAAATGTATATGAGGATTGAACCACTACTTCAGATGGTCCCCTCTTGAGGTAAAGTCCCTGAAAGCAATAGAGGACTTTAGAGGTTAGATCCCTTGTGGATCATAGGCGCTCCTTACCTGGCAAGTCATTGTGCGATTGCTAGCTCATAAGTGATTGTTGTTGGATAAGAGAAACTCCCAGAAATTTCCCACCTTGAGTTCTCTGAGTCGAGTGAGTTGATTGATTAGGTTTGATTGGTTGATGAGTCACTTGTTACTCTTTATTCTTGCTTTAGATAGAAATTTGCCATTTTGATTGAGTAAATTCTGAGTTCATGTTATTACAATATTATTCTACATGTTTTTGTTTCATTCAGCCATTTTACATACTCGTACATTCCACGTACTGACATCCCCTTTGGACTGCATCGTTTATGATGCAGAGGCAGGTATTAAAGATTGTCAATAGGCACATCATTAAGGATCTGAGCATTTAGATGAGTTAGTGAGCCTCCTTTACTTTGGAGGATCATTATTTATTTGCATCTTGCTTATTAGAGTTAGACTTTGAGTTAGATTTATTTTATTTTGAGGTAGTCATGGGTCTATCATTGGCACTAGTTGATAGTGATAGAGGCTTCGTAGACGAGAGTTATGTATTGATGTTGAGACTTATTGAGCTAGTTCCTTTCTACTAGCACTTTTATTTATTTGATATACTTTTGAGACATTAGATTTGCCCATTTTTACCTTTAGTCTTCCGCTGATTGATAGAGTTGATTGAACGAATATATGTGATGAGGCCAAATGGTTCACTTGGGGACTCACAATAGTCTATGAGTGTCAGTCATGTCTAGGGTACCCTCCTGGACATGATACATGGATGACACCAGATATCACCAATCACCAAAGCAAGCAAATTCACAAAATGGAGTCTTAGAATTTGTTTAGAATTCTATACACACAAATTATATATGCTACCTTGTTAAATTTGGCATTTCGAACTCAATAGAATCATTGAAA
>DF359239.1:18745-37687 GCA_000787875.1 Solanum virginianum | reverse complement strand
GGGGGGGGGGGGGGAGGATTAGTCATCTTCTAGCTTACTCTGCTAGAACTACTATAACTTCCACAACTGCTACTGATTGACTTTTTTGATTTACTTTAAAGCATAAATTTTTTTAGCTTTACTGAGTTACTCTAAAACGTACAATTTTTTCTTAACTTTTCTGAGTTACTCTAAAATCTACAACTTAGTCTACTATTGTAAGAGGCAGTCATTTCCAATATGCATCATGCATTATCGTGTCAAACAATGATGTACACGTGGAACAATTATCCTCTTATTTTTACCGACTAAATTGCATGTTTTCGAGTAACTTCACAAAAAAAATTAAAATGACTTTTTTGAAGTGACTTCAGTTCATATATGTGTGTTTGTGTGTGTGTGTGTGTATATATATATATAGTAAACATGTCTCATTTTAAATTCAACATAATATTATTGTTGTAGGTATATAAGTAAGTTCTTCTCTGTTTGAATGTAGTCGTGTTGAGCATTTTTACTTTATTGCTTTTACAAAAAAGGATTAAAATATCCTTAAATTATGCAAAATATAACAAAAATATTATATGTTAATAGTTTGATAAAAAAAAATGAGTACCCTATTCATCATTTGATCTGTTAACATCATTAATATGTGTGCTCCTATTTTAATTTAAAAATAAGATTTGGGTATATAGGTAAATTCATAATACATATGTTAGAAAAGAGAAAATATCATGATATTAAAAAAACTAAAAATAAAATTGAAAAATGAGTGAGATAAATATTGATATAGGGATTAAATAGATATTTTTTAAAATTCAAATGAAAAATGGGGAGGAGAAAGACCATCATTCAAAGTTGAGGAAAGAATTTATTTTTTTTAAAAACAAATTTTGAGATGTACAAGTAATTTTCATCTATAATAAGCATATCTCTTTTTAAATTAAAAAGAATTATTATCGATATACAAGGTAAGTTAAATTTTTATATGGCAAATGCCAATCAACATGTTTTAGTCATTAATTGTGGTAGAAATTGTTTATATACAAATCAATCATCAAGTTAATTCAATCAAAAACATTATTGTTTCTTTTATTTTTTTGAGTTCATTATTCTAAAAAGCATAGTTTTTTTTTTTAAAAAAATTGGTAATACACTATAAAATATTATATGTTGAGAGTATATCTATTATTTTTATACCATCCTATCATGCTCATTTTCAACTTGTTGAGTCTCCTCCAATACCAACTGCTATCATTATAGGGGTGATGAGTCCAAATGTCATCTCTATTATTTTTCATATAAATTTCATGGAAAGTTTTTGAGTTTCTTGTTCTATAACATATAATTTTTTTTAATCTTTTTTTATTTACTCTAAAACGTATAAGTTTTTTCCAGCTTTTTTGAGTTACTTTAAAACATACATCTTTTTAAAGAACTTTTTGAGTTATTCTAAAATATAGAACTTAGTCTGTTATAGTAACGTGAAACCACTCTCCATATGCATTATACATTACGGTGTCAAATAATGGCATGCATGTGGAATGGTTAACCTCTTATTAAAACTAACTAACGTGTGCGCTTTGGAGTAACTCAAAAAAATTTAAAGTGACTTTCTTTAATTGACATCAACTTATAAATATGATTGGTGATATAATTTAAGAATGATATTTGTAGCTCCCGTTCCAGTACTTAATTACCTTGGGATCATTAAAACTCTCTTATAGTTAAATCATTGTCCCTTGTACGAGTTTGTGATCTATTATAGGGTCTGCTCTTTCTTTTTTGGGAGAGTATGTCAATATGATCTTAATGAGGTGAGGGGTTTTTCATCTGACATTCATTGGGCTTGTCTCTTTGGTACACTAAGCCCTGGCTACTGGGACAAGCTTGGTATATTGTCTTCCCTTTATCAACAGGCTGTATAGTAGCATTGCAATTATTCCACCAATTTCTTCCCACTATAGTGAAAGATATTTCACTATAGTGGGAAGCAACAGGTGGAATAATTGCAATGTCACTATATCACCTGCTGATAAAAGGAAGATAGCATACCAGATGTGTAACATCTGGTAAAATTGTCAAAATACCCCTAAAGAAGAGATGTGTGCATAATGCATCTTTCTATACTCCGATGAAAAATCCGAGGTCGTATATGTGATCAGCATGAACAATTGAGTGAAAAAGTGGTCTTAGTTGATATTTAGAGCAACCAGATCAAAAGATAATTTTTCGATGCGAAAATGAATTCCAGTGAGAGTGCGCGATGGGTGTGCGACGCGCACCTGTTGCGTGTCCTGCCACGTACTTTCACTTGGATTTGGTCCAAATATTTTCTACAAGATTAGAAATCTCGTTCGAAGAATTTTTGACTAAAAACCCTAAAGTTTTACACAGTCCATGTCGTAAACCTATATACCCGAGGCAAACATTTTTTTAGTTTTTTGTGAGGGGCATTTCAGAACTTTCTCAACCCCGCCTAAACTTAGAACACGATCTAAATAGGTTGTTTTGAGCATAAAAAGGATTTTAATCCTCATTCTAAGTTCTTTTCTAAGTTCTACCAAAGACTAGGGCTAAGGAGAAGAGAAGAGGAGCGTAAATTCGTGGAGTTTGAGGAGAGTTCTTCAAGGACTGATGTCAAAAGCTTCACAGTAGGTATGTAAGGTTAAATTAAAACATGGAATTATTCTTCCATGTGTCCTCATTTATGGTAATAGAGGAGTTGAGAGTCCCATGAATCTACATACATGATTCTTGAAAATTTTATGCACATTACATGTATTTTCATATGTTGATGATTATCATAAACTTGATTTCCTGAATTATATACTTTCCATGAGTTATTGCATAACCCTATATGTTATTTTATGAAAGATGCATGAGTGAACCTAGGGATGAAGTCTAGAGCCTTGACTTGAGTATGTTGATTATAATCTTGATGTGAGTATGAGGTTGAGTTAATTGAGCTTGATGATCCCATGAGTATTCATAATTGAGGACTAAAGTTTTGTCCAATTGACTTCTTCTTAATGATGATATGAGTTCTTGAGTTCTTAAATGAGCACTGAGTTGATGAGTTGATTGAGATGTTAGGCCGAAAGGCCCCCATTGAGTTGAATTATTGAGATGATGAGAGTCTTTATGAGACTGATTGAGATGATTGATTCAAATGAAAAGTCTTATGAGCATTGAGTCTTAGAGAAGTCTCGAGCACCAAAATGAGTAAGAGTAAATCCAACTCATACTCATTAACTACGTCACCAAGCATAGGTGAGGATTAAACCATTACATTGGTCACGAACCAAGCCTAGGGCCTAGATGTGACATGGTGAATGGGGAACCCAAAGGGACCCCAAATAAGCCTCTTAGCATATCAGTTACACATCCTTGGTTGCAAAAGAATAATAAGTCAACAAACAAGTAACAATAGATTCTAAGGGAAGTGGGACTAAGGAAAGTCTTTTATTATAACATAGGCATAATAGGAGTCAAGGTCGATATATATTATTCATATCCGACAACACCTCTACTTAGAATAGAGCAGGGGCCAAGATATCTCCCGGCTCACCCTCAAAATAAGTATTCAAAATTAGACAAGTCTTAACATTAGCATGAAAGTAAGATAGATATTGTCCCCGGAGTTGAGGACTCATCCAAAGTTAACTTCAAACGATTCGACTAGCCACGTGACGGAGGAGGATCAATAGGAGTTCCAGCCCCTACATAGTAAGATCATGTAGGCAAAAAGTATGCGTTAGTACTTGGAATGTACTAAGTATGCGGGGTGCAATGCAACAAAGACATAAGCCATAATATCCAAGATGCAATAATCATAATCAATAGGTATACGCTCAATATGACATGAATAATCAATGCATGAGTTAAGACATCCATATAGATAATCAACTTGCATATCATAATATACATATGTGGGAGGAGACCTTAACCGACATATAAGACTAAGTGAGTTACTACTTAAATTTTGATGTTCACTTTACATCGAATGAAGGAGATGTCTACTTGCCGGGGTAGACCAAACTTGACCCCACATTGTGGATAACTTGTACTAGTTAGATCCACTAGTGAAATCCCATTTAGGAAAATAATATAAACCTATGATGGCACATAATTAAGAGACCAAGACTTTATATAAGAGCCCCTTGGATCGAGGCCCACCTTAAGCCTCAATCGATGATAAATCTAATCCCATGGAATACTTGAAATATTCATAAATTTAACCATAACATGAATGACTTGTAAAAATATGATAACTTGGCATCAGTAGCTCATTCACATACTTGACCCCTACACATGGTGTATACCTTATACTAGAGGGTAAAAACAATAATGCGTAGACTTGACCCTTTCTAGTAGGCATCGTATTTCACATGAGGGTAGAGATTGTAACATGATTGTCCCCTACTAGTAAGCTTTAGCTTGTACATGAGGGTAAATAGTTACCATGCTTGCCCCCTCATATAGACTATATTCGAGACAGCTGTCCCCTACTAGTAAGCTTTAGCTTGTACATGAGGGTAAATAGTTACCATGCTTGCCCCCTCATATAGACTAGAGGGTAGAGACTGTAACATGCTTGTCCCCTACTAGTGAACTTAGCTTGAATATGAGGGTAAAATAGTAATCATGCTTGACCCCTTATATAGACATTGTTTGCTCACAAGAGGGTAGAAATATAGAATAAGGGCTCAACATATCACTTACAAATCATAGAAATCTTTCATGAGTTTAATAAATGCTTGGGAGCCCATAGTTACCACAAAACACTTGTCTTGCAAATCATGCAATAGCCTTTCTTCAAACATAAGAATCCTTGCCATGTAAATTTAATCAAACATGGTGGGTATATGAACATATGGTCAAAATCATGCAATTTAAGAGTATAAGGTAAGAAGGAGTAGAATCAAATCATTTTATAGTCAAACATGGTTGGTACATATACATATTCATAATACAATGCAATTAAGAGTATAAGACAAGAAGGAGCATAATCAAATCATTTTAAAGTCATGCAAATCAACCCACCAACATTTTAGTAAAATCCTTAATTTGGGTATCATGAAATCCATCTTAAAAGTTCACAATTTTTCATAGTTTTTCTAGTTCATATCATGCATAGCTTCAATAGATATAAATAAACTCATGGAAATAGGTTTCAATAGATATTCATGCATAATCAATCAATACTTGATAAAATCAAACATAAGACATATATATAATGCATAATAGGAAGTACCTATGAAGAATTTAATCTTGAAATCATGAAACTTCATAAAAAGAAAGAGTTAGGCTCCATGGGTGAAAGGACCCATGGATGACGACCCACATACCTAAATCTTAAAGTTTCTTGAAGAAAGATTTGAGGGAGACTTGAGGCTTGAATTAGGTTCCTGAAATCCAAAGCAAGTTCTTGAGGTTTTTAAATCTTAGTGGGATATCTGATGATGTTTTGGAGAGGATTTGAGAGGTTTTTGAGCGCTTTAGAGTTGAATAATGGCTAAGGAATGAGGTTTCCCATCTAAATAGGCATTGGGTTACCCAAATGCCTTTGAGCAAAACTAGGAAAATAAGGAAATTATTGCACCGGTCCGCGCCCAGGGCGCGATGCGAACTGGTCACGAATACACACTACTTCGCTATGAGTTATCTAAAAATCGAAAGCCACCCATTGCCTACACAATTTTGCCCTCTAAAAAAGAATATGAGATCGGATTTACGAAATCATTTATGAATTTTGAGATATCTAAGAAATACCCTATAGGTCATTTCTGAAGCACATGAGAGATGTTACAACATTGACGTTCCCTCTTGAGTTAAAGTCCCTGAAAATAATAGAGGACTTGATGATGCTAGATCCCTAGTGGATCCAATTCGTTCTTTACCTGGCAAGTACGGAATGGCTGTGACAACATCAGCGAGATTGTTATACAATCACTGGCTCATAATTGACTGTTGTCAGATAAGAGAAACTCCCGGATAGTCCCCATATTGAGTACTCTAATATGAGTTGAGTTAAGTTCCATTGAGTTGAGAAATGAGGTTTGATTGATTAATGGGCCACTTGTCTATAATTTATTCTTGCTTTAGATAGACATTTGACATTCTGATTGAGTATCTTCTGAGTTAATGTTATTTTTATGTAGAGGAGCTTTAGAAAGTGCTCCAAGAGATGCATATGGCTGATGTTGTAAAGTTAAACTGGTTGCCTACTAACTCAAAGGTGTGGCCAGGCTATGATTTGACCAATTGAAGAAGGGTAGATTAGAGAAAGCCCTATTGCTGACCTGGGCAGTGTTCGAGGAAGCCTTTTTGGGGCGTTTCTTTCTAAGAGAATGAAGGGAGGCCAAGGTAAAAAAGTTCTTAAATCTGAAACAGGGCTCTATGACTGTGCAAGAGTATTGGCTTAAGTTCACTCAGCTATCTCACTATGCTCTGGATATGGTTGATGACATGAGGGGGAGAAGCTAAACAAATGGCCAAAGAAAGATGGGAGGGGAGCTATGCTTGTGAACGACATGGACATCAGGAGGTTGATGACTTATGTTCAACAAGTTGATGAGGAGAGACAGCATGATAGAGAAGAGTTCAAAAATAAAAGGGTCAAAATATCTATCTATGAGGTTAGAAATAGAGGGAATGGCAACAGATTCCCATCAGGGCTAGCACCATCATCTGCTAGTGCACCTCTGCCCAGAAATAGAAATGATCAGAGGTATCAGAACTTTAGAGCTCAAGGATCTCAGTCACAGGCTAGTGTGACTCAAGGATCATAGGGTAAGCCAGCATATGGTAAGTGTGGCAGTTTACACTTGGGTAGATATCATGAGGGAAGTGATGTGTGTTTCAAGTGTGGCCAAGTGGGTAACTATCAGAGAGAGTTCCTAAAGTAGGCTGAATAAGCTCAATCTTTTGCAACAGCCCCACCAGCTAGAGGAACCTAGAAAGGTATTACGTAAGGCGCAAGTGGAGCTACAAACCGTTTGTATGCCGTGGGTAGTCACCAAGATTAGAAGAACTCCCCAGATGTTATGACGGGTATGGTTCGAGTCTTAACTGTTGATTGTTATGCTTTGATGGATCTTAGTGCCACATTGTCATTTGCAACTCCTTATGTAGCCAGTAGATTTGATAGAACCCCCCAAGAGTCTTATTGAACCCTTTGATGTTTCTACTCCAGTGGGTGAGTCTATTCGAGCTGAGAGAATCTATTGAGCTAATATAATGTCCATCCATCATAATGATACTCTTATTGATTTGGTTTAGTTAGAGATGGCTGATTTTGATATGATCATAGGCATGGATGGGTTTCACACCTGTTATACCTTCGTTGATTGTAGAGTCTAAACCTTTAAGTTTCAATTCCTGAATGAACGGTTTCTAGAGTGGAAGGGTGATTCTGTTGCACCAAAGGGAAAGTTTATCTCCTACCTTAGGGCCAAAAAGCTGATTCCCAGAGGTTGTATCTATCACCTAGTGTGAGTTAAGTCTGATGATATTGAGTCTCCTATTCTAGATTCAGTCCCAATTGTGAATGAGTTTCCTGAAGTATTTCCTGAGTATCTATCTAGAGTCTCTCCTGATAAGGAGATTGACTTTGGGATTGATTTTCTTCTCGATACACAACCTATTTCAATTCCACCTTATAGGATGACCCCGGCTGAGTTGAAAGATTTAAAAGAGTAGTTGAGAGATTTGTTCGAGAAGGGCTTTATCACGCCGAGTGTTTCTTCATGGGGTGCTCTTATCTTATTCATGCGAAAGAAAGATGGGTCTCTCAGAATATGTATCAATTATAGGTAACTGAAAAAGTTCATGATAAAGAATAAATATCCTCTCCCCAGGATAGATGATCTGTTTGACCAACTTCAGGGCGCCTCTTGTTTCTTGATGATAGACCTCAATCTGGCTACCATCAGTTGAAAGTCAGGGAATATAATATTCTAACGATAGCCTTTAGGACTAGATATGGCTATTTTGAGTTCTTGGTCATGTCCTTTGGGTTGACGAATGCACCTGCAACCTTCACGGACTTGATGAATAGAGTGTTTGAATAATATCTTGATATGTTTGTGATCTTGTTCATCGATGGCATTTTGGTATATTCGAGAGATGAGGAAAAGCATGCCAATCACCTCAGAGTTGTCCTCCAAACTCTATCCTCCAAACTCTTAAGGACCATGAGTTGTATGAAAAGTTCTCAAAATATGAGTTTTGGCTTGAGTCAGTGGCTTTCATAGGCCACATTATTTTGGGTGATGGTATTTGAGTAGACGCCCAAAAGATCGAAGTGATTAAGAACTGACCTAGATTGACCTCTCCGACTGACATAAGAAGTTTCTTGGGCTTGGCAGGCTATTACTGCAGATTTATTGACGGATTTTCTTCCCTATCTGCACCATGGACCAAATTGACTCAGAACAAGGTCAAATTTTAGTGGTCTTATAAATTTGAGAAGAGTTCCCTAGAGTTTAAAACCAAACTGACTACTGCATCAGTTTTAACCTTGCTCGACGGGACAGAAGACTTTGTAATATATTGTGATGTGTTAAGAGTTGGATTTGGTTGTGTACTGATGCAAAAAGGGAAAGTGATAGCCTATGCTTCTATACAACTTAAGGTTCATGAGAGGAACTATCCAACCCATGATCTTGAGTTGGCAGCAGTGGTATTCACACTTAAAATTTGGTGCCACTACTTGTATGGAGTGCATGTAGATGTGTTCACTAACCTCAAGAGCCTGCAGTATGTCTTCAATCAGAAAGAGCTCAATCTGTGGTAGAGGACATGGCTGGAGTTGCTCAAGGATTCTGACATGAGCAGTCTCTACCACCCAGGTAAAGCTAACATTGTTGCTGACTCTCTTAGCAAGTTGTCAATGGGTAGTACGACCCATGTTAAGGCCGGAAAGAATGATTTAGCTACGAAAGTGCATCGATTGGCCCTATTAGGAGTTCAGCTTGAAGAGGTCTGCTTCATCGTTAATGGCAGAGGTAAAAGAAAAGCAAGACCAAGATCCTATCATACTCCAATTTGAAAGAGGTTGTCCACAAACAAAAAGTGATGGTCCTCTTCAAAGGGGGAGATAGGGTGTTGAGATACCAGAGTAAATTATATGTTCCCAATGTTTAGGGTGTTTGAGATAGAATCATGGTTGAAGCCCATAGCTCTAGATATTCCATTCATCCGAGCTCTACCAAGATGTACCATGACTTGAGGGAAGTCTATTGGTGGAGTGGAATTAAAAAGGATATTGTTGAGTTTGTTTCTAAGTGCCCAAATTGCCAACAAATTGATGTTGAGCATCAGGCCATGTGGATTGGGCTAGAACTTTGTGACTCCTGAATGAAAGTGGATATGATCAACACGGACTTCATTACTGGTCTACCGAGGTCTCGAAAGCAACATGGTTTGATATGGGTGATTGTAGATAGAATGACCAAATTGGCTCACTTCTTAGCAATTAAGACAACTACGACTGCAGAAGAGTATGCCAAGTTGTACATCCGTGAGATTATGAGGTTGTATGGAGTTCCATCGTCTATTATCTTAGATAGAGGAGCTTAATTCACCTCCCAATTTTGGGGATCTTTCCATAAAGGATTAGGTACCAAAGTGAATCTAAGTACAATTTTTCATCCTCAGACGGATAACCAAGAAAAGCGTACAATTCAAACATTAGAGGATATGTTGAGACCCTATGTCCTTGACTTCAAAGGAAATTAGGATGCTTACTTACCATTGATTGAATTTGCATATAACAATAGTTATCATATGAACATTCAAATGGCTCCATACGAAGCTTTGTATGAGAGGGGATGTAGATCACCAATTGGGTGGTTTGAGGTTGGAGAAGCCAAGATGTTTGGACCTGATCTTATCCGTCAGTAAAAAGAGAAGGTAAAGTTCATTAAAAAAAAGGTTGAAAACGGCACAGAGTCACCAGAAATCTTACACCTATATGAGGAGAAGAGACTTAGAGTTCGAGGTGAATAATTGGGTATACTTGAAAGTGTCACCTATGAAAGGTGTCATGAGATTTGGGAAGAAAGAGAAATTGAGTCCTCACTATATTGGTCCCTATCAGATTGTGAAGAGGATTGGGAAGGTTGCTTATGAGTTAGAATTACCTTTCGAGTTAGATGCAATTCATTTCATGTTCCACGTTTCAATGTTGAAGAAATGCTTGGGAGATCCTACCTTGGTGATCCCTATTAAAAGTATTGGAGTAAAGGACCGTTTGTCCTATGAGTAGATTCCGGTCCAAATCTTTGATAGTCGGGTTCGCAAGTTGAGAACCAAAGAGATTGCCTCAGTCAAAGTCCTATGGAAAAATCAATTCGTTGAGGAAGCCACATGGAAAGTTGAGAAAGAGATGAGAGCTAAATATTCGCACCTATTTGTGCCTGATAATGAGAATATTGAAGGTAAATTCCTTACCATTGACTTAAACTGATTTTTCTATTCCTGAGTTGATGTATCTATTCCTGAGTCTGAGTAGAGATTGTTGAGATTGATGAGGAGTCGAGAGTTTGATTGATTGAGTGAGTATTGAGAGGAGTCTTGAGTGTATTCATGCCTTGATGTCCACCTTTACTTATCATTCGAGGATGAATGATTCCAAGGGGAGATGATGTAACACCTGATAAAATGACCAAAATACTCTAGGGGAGAGATGTACGCATAACACTTTTTCCCATGCTCTAATGACAAATTTGAGGCCAGATATGCGATCAGCATGAAAAATTAAGTGGGAAAGTGGTCTTGGTTGATTTTTAGAGCAACCAAATCAAAAGGTAATTTTTTATGGGAAAATAGATTCTAGTGAGAGTGCGCCACAGGTATGCAATGCGCACCTGCCGCGGACCTACACTTAGATTTGGTCCAAATATTTTCTACGGGGTTAGAAAACTCGTCTGAAGAATTTTTGGTGAAAACCCCCAAATTTTTACATAGTCCGCGTCACGGAGCTGTATACCCGAAGCAAATTTTTTTCAGTTTTTTGTAGGGGCATTCCAAACCTTTCTCAACCCCTTCTAAACTTAAAACGCGATCTAAATAGGTTGTTTTAAGTGTAAAAGGATTTTAATCCCCATTCTAAGTTCTACCAAAGACTAGAGCTGAGGAGAAGAGAAGAGGAGCGTAAATTCAAGGAGTTTAAGGAGAGTTTTTCGAGGATTGATTGTCAAAAGCTTCACACCAAGTATTTAAGGCTAAACTAAAACATGGAATTGTTCTTTTATGTACTCCATTAATGGTAATAGAGGAGTTGAGAGTCCCATGAGTCTATATACATGATTCTTGAATATTTTCTTAAAAATTTTATACTCATTACATGTATTTTCATATGTTGATGATCATCATAAACTTGATTTCCTGAATTATATAATTTCTATGAGTTATTACATAACCCTATATGTTATTTTGTCAAAGCATGCATGAATGATCCTAGGGATGGAGTCTAGAGCCTTGACTTGAGTATGTTGATTGTAATCTTGATGTTAGTATGAGATTGAGTTAATTGAGCTTGATGATCACATGAGTATTCATAATTGAGTTCTAGTGTTTTGTCAAATTGACTTCTTCTTAATGATGATCTGAGTTCTTGAGTTCTTAAATGAGCACTGAGTTGATGAGTTGATTGAGATGTTAGGCTGAAAGGCCCCATTAAGTTGAGTTATTGAGATGATGAGAGTCTCTATAAGACTGATTGAGATGATTGATTCAAATGAAGAGTCTTTTGGGCATTAAGTCTTGGGAGGAGTATTGAGCACCGAAATGAATAAGAGTAAATCCAACTTGCACTCATTAACTATGTTGCTAAGCATAGGTGAGGATTGAACCATTATATTGAGGTTCCCTCTTAAGTTAAAGTCTTTGAAAGCAATAGAGGACTTGATGAGGCTAGATCCCTAATAGATCCAATTCATTCTTTACCTGGAAAGTATGGAACGAATGTGGCAACATCAATGAGATTGTTGTATAATCACTGGCTCATAAGTGATTATTATCGAATAAGAAAAACTCTCAGATAGTCCCCACATTGAGTACTCTGAATCGAGTTGAGTTGAGTTTGAGTTGATTGATGAGGTTTGATTGATTAATGGGTCACTTGTCTACTTTTTCTTCTTGCTTTTGATAGACATTTGATATTCTGATTGAGTATCTTCTGAGTTCATGTTATTACTATATTATTCTGCATGTTTCTGTTTCATTCAGTCATTTTACATACTCGTACATTCCACGTACTGACGTCCCCTTTTGGACTGCATCGTTTTATGATGCAGAGACAAGTACTAGAGATCATCAGCAAGCGCATCGTTGAGGATCTGAGCAATTCAGCTGAGTTGGTGAGCCTCTTTTACTTCAGAGGATCATTATTTATTTGCATCTTACTTATTAGAGTTAGACTTTGATTTCTTCCATACTAGCCCTTTTATTTATTTGATATACTTTTGAGATATCTGATTTGGCCATTATTATCTTTAGTCTTCCGCTAATTCATAGAATTTATTAAATTAATAAATGTGATGAGGGCAAGTGGTTCGCTTGGGGACTAGCAATAGTCTCTGAGTGTCGGCCACGTCTAGGGTACCCTCCCGCGGCGTGACAAGATGGACATTATTTTACCGCAGTCTTCCCCTATTGGGCATAGGCTTTTCTCCATTAGGCCAAAGAATATGTCTTATTTTAAATTTAATATAATATTGTTATTGTAGTTATACAAGATAAGTTCTTATCTGTTTAAATGTAGTTGAGTTGAGCATTTTTCGTTCATTGCTTTTACGAAAAAGGGTCAAAATACTTTTAAATTGTGCAAAATTTAATAGAAAATGTTATATGTTAATAATTTTATCTCAAAATTCATCTACCGTTGATAGCTTGGTCCAAAAAAATGTTCTATTGTTGCTAATTGGGTTTAAAAAATCTTTTTTTTTTATAAAATGTTATTTCTTCTCCTTTAAAATACATTCTTTTCCTAATAAAAATATTATTTTTAGAGAACACTTTTCTTATTTCTCATCTTGTAAAATTCCTTTAAAAGTTTAACTAATAACAATGTGGGAGATAATTCAAAAAATAATATATTTATTAGAAAAATAATATTTTTGTTAAATCTAATTAAGTAATTATAGAGGTATTTTTGAATTTGTAACACCTGTGAAATTACCAAAATACCCCTAAAATGAATCATGCGTATAACACGTCTTTCCATGCTCTATTTATAAATCTGAGATTAGATTTGCAATAAGCACGAAAAACTGAGTGGGAAGATGGTCTCAACTTGACTTTAGAGCAACCGAGTCAAAAAATAAATTTTTGTAATTAAATTCGAAAACAGTGTTGGTACACGCCCAAGACGCAATGGGCCTGGAACGCGGACCAACACTTATATTTTTTAAAAATTTTGTTTACAGGATTGAAAAATCGATCGGAAAGCGATTTACGAAACTTTACACATAAAATGCATTTGACAAACGCATTTTATGTGTTTTTCATACGAAAATAATTTTTCAACGCATTTTAAGTTTTCAGTCAAAAATTATACATGTGCGCATCCTAGGCACGACACAGACGTATTTTTTTTTTTGATTTTCCTTCTTTTACTTAAGGGAGGGTAGTTCCGACTTTTTCCACCCTCCTCAAGCCTAAACAAGTCGGTTTTTACCTAAATAAATCTGTAGAACATACTAATTTCTCTCAATAACATTAAAAGCTTTCCAAGAATTCAAGCGTAGATTCAAGAGGCAAGCTAGGGCTTCAAGAATTTTCTTCAATTCTTCCAAGAACAAATTTCTTAGGTATGTAAGGCTACCAAAAATCTTATTTCCATGCTTAATCTATAATTGTACCAAGAATACTAGTCAAAAGTCAAGCGAAATTTCATTCCTGTGATCTTATGGAGAAATTCTAGAGTTTTGTTACAAAATTCTTATTATTTCATTATCATTATGCCAAGAACTTCATTGTTGAGTAGTTTTCTTTGAATTCATTTACAAGAACCTTAGATGAGTTTTGATGACCATTCCACTATCATGATTTAATTGCATTAAAAA
The DNA here is from genome assembly GCA_000787875.1 of Solanum virginianum. Lineage (NCBI taxonomy): Eukaryota > Viridiplantae > Streptophyta > Magnoliopsida > Solanales > Solanaceae > Solanum > Solanum virginianum. The sequence goes on along the minus strand of DF359239.1, from coordinate 23,633 downwards.
GTTATTCAGTTTCAAGAAGTACCTCAGCATGAAATATATGAGTAGTCTATTTACTTTACCATCTTTTGAGTATTGCATATCAGTTTCGAAAGATCAGTTCAGTCAATCCAGACATTTTGCATCACTAATTATCATGCAAAAGTTTCAGCGTTTGAGAAGGCATTTCCAGTTTTGAGAAAGAAAATTTAGTTTAAAGAAAATATCTTGAGCCAAGGTTCCAAGTGGCAGATTTTTAGTTTCCCCCTAAAGTGGAATAGTTTCACGGTTAAAGAGCACAATGTATGTTTTGGGAGTAGTATTAAGTACCGATATAAATGGAACTAATACTAACTTGAACTCATAAACTAGGTAGCCACCGTAGGATAGGATTGTATCAGAAGATAATTCCTCACTTGCTACTAAGATGGCGCAGTTTTGGAATGAAACCACTCCCTTAGTTTTTTGTCCCATACCTCGGCAAAGTACGGGACGACTCTGGCAGCATGGGCAAGTTAGTTTTACAATTATACTTTCAACATATGTTATATTTTCATAAGTTAGAGAAATTCCCCAAGCTAAAGCAAGTTAGTTTTACAATTATACTTTCAGCATATGTTATATTTTCAGCATGTATTGCATTCATTACTTATGTTTTTCATATTGAGATATGTTGTATTTACCTTAAAAGTATTGTCTACCCCGAGTTTTCATTTTGGCCATTTTACATACCATACATTCCATGTATTGACGTCTTTAGCGTTGTTTCATTTTATAATGCTGATTCAAGTATCAACATGATAACAGATATTCAGTACGTCAGCTTTTCGGAGACAATGGGTGAGACCTTTTTGCTTTCAGAGGACTCTAGTTAGTTTAGTTTATGTATTTTTATTTTATTGCCAGGTAGTCGTGGATCTTGTTGTGGCACCTATCTCAGTACAGTAGAGGCTTCATGGAAAAAATTAGTTAGTCAGTTTAGTCTTTTATTAAGACATATCAAGCATTATTTTTGATGTATTAAGAAATGTTTTCAGATTTTGTAATAAACATGATTAAGACTCTTTAAGTTTTCCTATATATTTTAAAAGGTTCGTCTTGTAAAACTTCTGCATGCATGTTAAAGTTTCCAGTTGAGTAAGTCAACCAGGCCAAGGGTTCGCTTGGGGACCAGCAATGGTTCTCGAGTGCCAGTCACATCTAGGGTGTAGACTCGAGACGTGACAGAACTAAACTATTGACAAAAAATAAATATTTGTGAATTAAACTAGTAATGAAACATATTTTTATTAAGTTTTGCATAACTTAAGGACATTTTTTAATCATTTTTCATTAACTTTTAAAAGCATTCATAGACCTTTTTCTCCCCCCCCCCCTTCTACTCTGTCGTTGTTTAGTTGTTTTGGTGATTTAAGTGATTTGTGTAAAATGTTAAAAGTCTGTTACAATGAAATAACTTGCATAAATACAAAATTGACCAGTAAAAGAGGTTAATTTTGTAAATTCACTTGATTATAAACTAGTACTACTAATATTTTGTACTGCAAATAGAAGATTGGTGAAAAACCACCAACTACAATAGAAATATCATGATATTAAAAATGCAAATATAGAATTTAAAAAGTGGGTGAGATAAATATTGATATAGATATTAAAATGAATATTTTTTAAAAAATCAAATAACAAATAGAGAGGAGAAAGTTCATCGTTCAAAGTTGAGAAAATAATTTAAAATTTAAAACAAAATTGAGATGTACAAATAATTTTCATCCTTAAATGAGTAGACTCTTTTAAAATTAAAAATAATTTTGTAAATAAACTTGATTGTAAACCTATACTACTAATAATTTTTATACTACAAGTAGTAGACAGGTGAAAAAACATTAATACAAATTGTCTTCATTTGAAGGATAATAAATGACATTCAAAGAAAGTACAAAATAATAATTTTTTAGAGATGTCTTCAAGGAGGCAGCTTTGCTTCTTTTTTCTTTTTGCATTTGGCCTGTTTCAGTTTCAACTTGCTAGGTAGTTTTTTTTTTTTGGCACTATTGGACGTGATAGTTTGGTCAAACTCAAATAGTGTTTTGTGTTTTACTTTCATAATTAATTTTCTTTTCTTTGTTGAAGTAGAAGAGGTAATTAATTAAAGAAGGTAAAAAGAAATTAATACATTTTTACATCAAATATTTACAAGGTAGACCCTCATTATATCATAAACACTTTGTTTGATTGAATCAACAGAAATTAAAATTTGTTTCATTTAATTGTAAAAGAATCCATTCAAAGATTTATAAATAAAAGTAATCTTCTCACCATTATGCATTAAGTTTTTGCCCTTTAAATCATTTTTTAAAACTATAAAAGACACTACTATATAACTTACCACAAATACTCTAAGTCACTCAAGTACACACCAGTAAATACCTTCCACCCCCACCCCCACCCTCACCCAAAAAAATGGACTGGCCTGAATTCCTTGAGAGTTCGATTCCTCAAGAGCCCATGCTTCATCTGTTTGGTGCATCATCTCACAATAATTGTGAGGTTCTTGGACAAGCAGATCAATGGACTCCTGAAGAGAAGCGACATTTTGAAAATGCTTTTTCTAGGTACAATAATTCAGGTTCTCAACCTTTTTTCAAATTTGTTGCTTCAAAATTTCCATGAAAGTCCCTAGAGGAAATAAAAAAGCAGTACATCACCCCCTTTAAAGACGTTGAAATGGCGAATTCTATAAACAACAACGATGTTATTGTTATTGCTGATGATGATCATCATCACCAAGTGATAGAGGAAGATAACCCATCACTCAATGACGTGCCACCTCAAGCCGAAAACAGTCATTCACGTCGCCGGCGAAGGGAAATTCCCTGGACTGAAGGAGAACATCAGTAATTAAATAGAATTCTTTCTCTTTTTTATCTTTTTTCTAAAAGTTATGACTTTACATGCACAACTATTTCAAAAACTTAATTTTTATATTTTCACACATATTTTCATGTTTTTTTTTGCATGTTAGATTTAACTTTTTTTTAGTTTTGAGTTTTGTTGTTTTGCGTCTTGCATGGTAAGGTTTTAATTCATTTGAGTTCTTTTATTACTCCATTCTTCGTTCCACACACACTCTTTGACCTCTTCACTTTGGTTCTTAAAACAAAAAAGAATTGATAATATAGATCTCCCTCCTTCCTCCGCACACATGCACACTTTTGACCTCTTCAATTTTGTTCTTAAAGTAAAAAAAAAATTGATAATATTGATATATACATTAATTAAAAAATATTCTTCCATCAAAAATTTTGTTTTTTGTTTGCGATCGATTTCGTTTACTTCTATTGTCTGCATGTTGATATCACCAATATTTTCAATTTTGATATATAGTGAAAGTCTAATCCTCATTTTTGATGAATCTTGAAATAAAATTTTTAAGTCAACTGGTGCAACATGTAAAATTGACTTTAGCTTGTTGATTGATACATATGAACTTAAACACTTTGAATTAATTTTTTGTTATAAATTTTATTTCAATTTACTCTTTTTTTCAATAATTTTAACCACGTGGCATGATATATGTAGGTTGTTTCTTATGGGACTGAACAAATTTGGGAAAGGAGATTGGAAGAGCATCTCAAAATACTATGTTGTTTCAAAGACATCAACTCAAGTGGCTAGTCATGCTCAAAAGTATTTCTGTCGTCGGAATAGTCAAATTCCAGTGGACCGTCATCGCCCTAGCATCAATGACATTCAAACTGTCACTCTTACTCCTAAGAGGAAAACAACAAGTCCTCTTATGATCAATAATAACATTCTTGCTTACAACAACAATTTTCACGTTGGGTCTTCATCAATGCCTTTTCATTATCCTAATTATTACCCTTTTGGTGGTCCAACTTTTACCAATAACTCCAATAGGAATTTTGGAAGATACCATCGAGGTGAAGCATCTAGCAGAAACTCATTTGTCATGGAACGAAACAACAATAACAATAACAATCTCCAGAGGCCAAAGTCACCTCGTCCTTTTCTTTCGATGTACCTATCTTCTATTAAGGGGAATAATCCCCAAATCTAAGCAAAAAGGGGCATATATATTATTACACAAGAGAATAGACATTTAGCTACAGTCATAAATTACCTAAATGACAAAGTTCCTAGCTAAATTCAATGGTAGTGATGTAATTAGCTTGAAATTTGAGTTCTCTAGATAAAATCAGTAACTAATAGCCTATTTTCGTGTAATGTATTTTGTTCTAATTTTAGAATTAGCAAAAGTGGGTTTTAAGTTTTTTTAGGTTTGAATGTTGGAGAGATTCAATATCCTTATATGTAATATAATATAATATAATGTATGAGCTCTTTTAATAGTATGAATAAAATATGAAATTAAAAGACTTTGGTGTTGCTCTAACAAGTCATAAAGACAAAAGTAGTAGGACAATAGTTCCAAATAAAATAAATTTTCTCTTATGATTGTTACCTCTATATACCCACTATATCAAATAATCTATAGAGCTAATGATATTATAGATGGTGTAGAGCAGGAATATGTCAATTGAAATAACTTCATCACAAACAAAATGATGATTTTGATGTGATTGTAGGTATGAACTGGCTAGTATCCTATCCAAAGAAACTAAGAATGTTATGGCACCAGGTTCATCTAAATCTAATACGTTTAATATGGAGTACAAATTTATGTGAGAAAATCTACAAAAAATACAATTAATATTAAGTATGAACACATACCTTTGAAAATATATGGATTGATTAATACTAACAATCTTAGAAGGTAAACCCATAAAATTTAAATGAGAAAAGACATAAAGTGACACCTGAAGTTGTCTTGAATTTTCAAAGAGACACCTTAACTATGCGAGCATTCTATTACCCCCTCCCCCCCCCCCCC